>MJUT01034596.1:275721-292025 GCA_002080005.1 Gigantidas platifrons
TTTTTTTTTTGGGAGGGGGGGTCGTCGTTCATTTAATTTTCATTTAGTTTGTGTTATTTAACTTCAATAAATAACACTATGCTGGGTTTTTTCTATAACTAGACACCAATTGTATTTCAAATAAATATTCTTGAAATATTTCAAAGCTTAGCAACTTTCTCTTACTGAAGCTGTCAAAACGTAGTGAAAGTACATTAATTTATAGCAGTAATACTAGTAAGTATGACAACCCGAATACCGCTTAATTTGAAATAAAATCGCTGGTCCCTAGTAATTTGTTATAACGAGGTTCGATATTAACTGGAATTAGATATATTAAATATCATAATATGCATCAATAATAAAGCAGAATTTTCTAGGAAAGGTAAATTATATTAACTAGCTATACCCAGAACTGAAATAATTATCACAGTATATGATTGTTGTTTAACGCCAAGAGACGGTGAGAAACAGTGCCTGATTTATAATAAGAGAGTCCCTATGTTATATCGCTAGGTCTCTCCCAATTCCCTACCCTCACGACGAGATGAAGATGGAAGATCGTTTAATCAATTTGAATAAAGGCGAGGATGATGAGGGGTGTTTAAAATTCTGCAGTATTCAGAATGGAGTACAACTGTACAAGAAAAAGTACTGAGGAGTTGTTTAAAGAGTAGAGTGCGTAATGACAGCATGAATGTCCAGTGACAGTGTCAAAAAAATATACACCTTGGCCTGAGGCCTCCTAAATTTTGAGGCCCTAGGCTTCAACCTGTCAAGTCTATCGGTACATCTAGTACTGGCGGGCGATCTTTCATATGTACAATGTACAATGACGAGAACAAACAATTTGATGATGACGATATCTGTTTTGTACTAGACCATTATTCGTAGTTCGATTTCACTCCATTCGAATACATTATCGTGATTTCAGAGCCAACCAGTCTTAGTTTTCCCTTACGACTTAATGCTGCATGTTAAGCGGATAAGTAGCAGATACCAATTGTCTTTAGTTTGACCATACCGAGGATCGATCCCATGTTCAACCCCATTCGAGGCGAGCCTATCTGGACGAAATAGTCTTTCTAAAAATTATAGCGCAAAACTCGACCGGAGCGGTAAAAAATCGTTGCTTTATACATGTGTCTATGTCTTTATAAAACAGAAAATATAGATATTTCGATGTATACAAAGAAGGGTTCCGGATAATCTGATATGCATTTTCTAATTCAACAAATGTCTTTGAAGTATGCACGACATGTAATACCTCAAGGGCATGCTCCCTTGGGGGTTTGGTATGTAGCATCTGTCTATCTTTTATGACTTTTGGTATCATTTAAAATAAATTCCTATATCCTCTCAAGTACAACCATCTTAACAGAAAATCTGGTTTTATTTGATATTTTCTGAAGTCATTAACTGACAAACAATCCACGCCGACACACTTAATAGGTTCTTAGAATAACACCTCTCTGATATCAGACTAGCTGGTAAACAAAGAATCTTCTGTTTTTATCTAGTTGTAGAAATGTTTTAAACATACAAATAGAAAAACAGGCTTTTCGCAGTTAATTTTTGCACACAGGAGACAACTCTAGATAATTGAAGGTAGGTCTGCATCTTTTTTAAATACTTTTTATCATTATAACTATGTACAATATAAGTAATTTTACGATTGCATTGTATTTTTTTTTTCATTTTAAAACATTGTTTTGTCTTGTCTATTCATCCAATGAAATATTTTCATATATTTCTTTTGATTCTTATAATATTGTGTGTAACGTTTTCATAATAAACGATAAACGATAATTAATAAAGTAACCATCCATCATAAAAAAACAAAAACAAAAACAAAAACAAAAACAAAAAAAAGAACATTTTTTGGAAGGAAAAAAATAAACATTTTTTGCATAATCAATTTGCGAAATAAATAATTTAAACAAAAACAGTAGTAATTTGGTCGCAATAGCTGCTGCACAAAAATAATATCCTGACAATCGGATAATTCTCATCTTTAATATTCAACGAATTGTTTCAAGATGAATGGATTCTGAAAAATAATGATGTATTTTCATGTAAAAATAATTTCATCATTTTTATTACATAAAATACAAAAACGATGTTAAAAAGTTTGTGTTTCCATGGTGATTTAATGCATTTTAATTAGCAGCACGGTCCATCCATATCCCTTGTATGATTTATTTGATAGCTCTACAGCGTTATCTTTTTAAGTTCATATATCAAACTGCTTCACCAACACATTGTAACAGTATTATGATTTTTTGGAAGCCGTTTTGGCGCCATGTTATTTTATCATCAGATTGAAATTTGCTGTTTACTGCTTGTAAAATAAAACGGTTCAGATAGTGCAAACAGCGTGTGCGATTTTGATGTAGATTATTAGCCGCTTAACACGCCAAGAAAGATGCACGTGAAAAAAAAAATGGTATTTTCATCAAGTGTGGGTCACGAAGGAACATGATACGTTTCTTCTTCTTAATCACCTCAACAATCTTCTTGGAAAAATATCATTAACGATGAAAACGTTAAAGAAGACCCGTATCTTTCACTGCAGGACACAATTTAGCTTGTTTGATAGTAGATATCACGAATCTTGCAGAAAAATAATTGGTAGTTTATCTACTGTTAACATCCCACTTAAACATTAGACATGTTTTTTCAAGCATGTTCATTGCTTGGTTATGTAAAATCTGTGAAATCAATTGACCCATTTAGTTTTATTTAACATTGAAGTAGATATATAGATAAGCTTTATTTCCATGTTTGCTTTTTTTCCCCATTTTTTTCCGTCTCCATCTCCTTCTCTTTTTCTTTAAATTCTCATCTCAATTTTTTTTTTATTATTATTTATACATGTATATACTGAATGTCTAATTCTCCAGGTAATATGCCAAAATATTACAGTACCAAATATCCACGTGTAAATATCACTACGGAAACTTGCACGAATAATATAAAATATTCTTTTAAGTTTTTAGTTAACAAATCACATTGCTTGAAAGATTTTGCAAGAATCATTGAAGCTTCCATATATTATGCTATTGTAAAGCATAATTGATTTATTTTCAATTAAAAATTTATTGTAAATACGTTGATATAAGATTATATTAGTGGTTTGGTTTGGATTCATAGTGCTTAGCGTCACTTTCAACAATATTTCAGCTATATCGTAGCGGTCAGTTTTATTGGTGGAGGACACCCAGAGAAAATTACCGACATGATTATATTAGTGACATAACTTATGTAGGGAAAGGCACACCATGGCCAGTCCAAGAATCCGACTTAGGTTTGAAAACATTTTTTTCATTCATTTATTCCAATCTATTGTTATTTTGCTTGAAAATTATTTATATTCGTTTTAAACTTGTTTTATCGAAATAAATGGAGCTGTCACGACCGCTATAACATGGTAATTGGATTTTCATCTACCTATACTGTCTGCACAGTCAGTAGTCTTGTTTACTCTAAGTTGCCAGTTTCTCTAAATTGTCCATTTTTGATTGGCCCTTCGGTATTCTCTAGCGTTTATTAGTCTTCTGTTTCGTTCTTTTACACCTGCATTGAAACAGGATTACTTTATATATACTTTTACTGACAAATGAAGCAATTTATGATTTATGTTATTGTAACATTTAAGACGTTCCATCCCTATTTACTGTGAAAATATAATACTTGATTTGTCTACTTTATTAATTTCAGGGTTTGAAACTGATTTCAAGACATCTGTTTTAGACTAAAATGGAGGTGAGTTTGTTTGCTTCAAATCAACATTTTATGGTAGTGCACATAATACATTAATAGTACCAATAATAATAATTCATTTGAAGGTCATTTCCACATTCACGATTATGCGTTTTCGCATAGCCCATTTTTTTTTGTCACTTAAGCGCATTTTATAGCGTATGTCATTATAGTAGTCCCTTTTTATGTCATTATCGTAGTCCCTTTTTTATGTCATTATCATAGTCCCTTTTGTATGTCATTATCGTAATCCTTTTTTGTATGTCATTATCGTAATCCCTTTTTATGTCATTATCGTAGTCCCTTTTTTATGTCATTATCGTAGTCCCTGTTTGTATGTCATTATCGTAGTCACTTTTTTATGTCATTATCGTAGTCCCTTTTTGTATGTCATTATCGTAGTCCCTTTTTTATGTCATTATCGTAGTCCCTTTTTGTATGTCTTTATCGTAGTTCCTTTTTGTATGTCATTATCGTAGTCCCTTTTTTGATACTAGTATGCGGAAACGCGAAAGTAGACAATAAGAGTTTGATGACACCAAAGAGGTAATCAGAATCCGTATATCGAAGAAGAACAGACAACACAATGGCCAAAAGAAAAAAGTACAAAAGGACAAACAATGATCTACAAAACATACACATAAAACGAAAGATCGAGTAACATGAACCCCACAAAAAACCGGGGGTGAACTCATGTGCTCCGGAAGGGTGGGCAGTTCCTGCTCCACTAATGACACCCGAGGAAAGGACCGGGAAGTGTTTACGACAAGTGGAACATATCCGTGGTCATTTGTGACACAGGTATTCCATCACGGTCAACCAAGTCATGGTGATGACCATAAAACTTTCGAAGTGATGACTTCAACTTAACTAAAAGGAATCCTTGGTTCAGTAGCTTCCTTGTTAGCAGCAACCCTCTATCAAGGAAGTCCTGATAGGAACCACAAGCTCTGGAATATCGTATCAACTGAACGATTTATACTCTGTATGCAGGAGCTGCTGGAATCTTGCTACATATGAATGGAAAGTTCACAATGGGAAAATTGAAATCATCTCTTTTGTCGTAAAGTTTCGATCTTAACCGCCCTTCACTGTCAATTTTTAGGTCAAGGTATGAAGCAGACATATCCGTATCTGTGGTATCCTTTATTTCAAGATAAATGAGATAGATGCGATCAACGAAATCACCAAACCTAGAGTTACTTAGTGAAAGGACATCATCTGTATAGCGGAACGTGAAATTAAAGGATCGGGCTGGCTTCTATTCGTTTTTCTTGAGAAGCCCCTGTATGAAGTCTGCCTCATACGAATACAGGAACAAGTCGGCGAGAAGGGGAGCACAGTTTGTACCCATAGGTATACCGACTCTCTGTTGAAAAACACGTCCACCAAAGATAACAAATATGTTGTCAATCAAAAACTCGAGCATGTTGATGATATCAGTTTCAGAGAACTGTTTGGTAGAATCAGAATGGTTCTTTTTTACAAAATAAGATCTGTCTCTTCCTAGCACAAGGTATTTGTATCTACATTAGCAATTCTTTTTTATGAAACACAGTGGACCAACTCCCTTAACTTGTCCTTCAGCTTAGAGTGAGGAATAGTTGTGTAGAGGGTAGAGAAGTCAAACATTTTGATGCGATTGCAGGAAGAGAGGGACCTAGATTGTATGTACTCTAACAGATCTTTAGAGTTTTTCAGAATCCACATCTGATTCATACTACCCCTCGAGTAGCTAGTGTCACAGAAATACTGAAACCCGGTTTTGACCGCCGATAGAATACATGTTAATAATTTGAAAGAGGTTTCGTGGAGCATTTCGCAGGCCCAGCAATTAGCTCTGTTTGAAAGGACACTTGTGTAATTTAGGAATCCAGTTGAGTGATGGTAGATCCAGTTCTTCATCTTTGGTTGAAATTACAAAGGAACATAAAACACAAATCTTGTTTTAATATATGTCCGCGTCGAGTGTTGGAAATGTGCAAAAACCAGAATCAACATTCTCTTTCTATTGAACGATATTAATGTGATTTTTGGGCATCCTATAGCAAACGTTGATTGAAGATTTTGAATAGATACATGTATATCATGTTTATGAGGGATGTTTGCGAAAACTACCCGTCGAGAAACAAAATAAAATGTCCCGAGCCGATAGTCGAGTGAAATTTAGTCCCAAGACGGGTAAAACTTGAATTAAATAAATATTAAAAACAAACAAAACGGGTGGAAACATTAAGTACTATTTTTAGCAATTGTTCTGTGAAATTACACCTGATATTTAAGTATCCTTATCATCAGAAACCGCAGCTGTACACGCGTCGATTACTCTCCACTCATACGGTAATCCACAGCTGATCAATTTTCCACTACTCTCCACCCATGCTGGGTTTTGATTGATTGATAGCTGGTGTATTTTTCATGTGCATATTTTAGAATGCATTTTGTCCAATTCTATAACCACCAGGGTATTTGCATGATGATTTCTCTTGTTTCCTTCTGTACGTTGGTTTTGACCAAAAACGTTTTTGCTTTTTTTTTACCTTCGCAAACCTTATCCTGAAAAAAAAACAAAAAAAAACGTTCGGAATCTTTCTGCTTTGCCCTTCTTTTAAATGAATTATTGTGCTCTTTACACAGTGGCCGTCGTTGTCGTGATCATATTGAAATTGGATTTACAACTACCTGTGCAATCAGGGCCTATCACTACTTACGTTGTGAGATCGAATCCCGCTCAGGCGAGGGGTATTCGGTAAAACCTTATGTGAAAAGGTTTGTCGGTGACTTGTGGAATGTCGGTGGTATTCTTCAGTTTCCACCACACCAATGAAATTGACCGCTACGATACAATTGGAATATTGTTGAAAGTGGCGTTAAACATTATAACCGTAGCCCCCACACACACACACAATTATTCAAGAACGAAGATTGTAGAACCTACATCTTACAATGCAACAAATAGTTTAAAACTTTCGAGAAATTCTTTCTTAATAAATCACTTTTATATTGTAATTTGTTTAGGACAGAAAAAACGCATCCTTTTTTTAAACAAAATCAAGGCAACCATTGTTTTTTAAGTTATTAAATTATTACATGCGGTTTTTTACTTTGAATTTGATTGCATTCAAAATTGTTCACTCATGCTCCAGTAATCAAGATGGCGTTTGTGGGTAACAAAACAAAACTTGATAGCAATTAATGGCGGGTAATAAAACAAAACATACGGTAATAATTTGAATCTATTTTGGCCTCATTGCTACGTACTATACAATTACTATAGACGGGGTTATCACCAGCTTATCTCAAAACCACGGGGGCTGCCATTAAGAGGTCACGTGCTGCGTCGGCCATAACAGTCGTGAAAGATAACACACGTGCATCAATANTTACAGATATCCTGTATGAAGTGTATAATCTTATTAAATCACCACTTGGAATAATGGAATAATTTATCATAAATATATAAACAATATTGATATTACTTAGGGGGAAAAAAGGGGTGACGCGATTATTTATGTCAACGAACACACAATTTCAATATAAACAAACACTTTTATATAGTGTGGATCATACATTGTATCTTTTATTAAGATTAGGAAACAAACAAACATTTTCCTTCAAAAATCGTAAACTTCTGCGAGTATGTAATGATTGTTGTATCTGCGTGTTTATCTACATTCACGACCTTAATGGCGGACGGAACAATTATGTCACATAGCGGCGGTGTGCAGTATTAAGGGGGATAATTTGAAAACCCCGTCTATAGCTATCGTCACAGTTAAAGAAAGTGCATCAAATTAATCGAAACAAAATCAACGTTTAACATCCATAACGACTTTAACACGATAAGTGTTACTTTATCAGCGACTGTGGTGGTCAGCGACTGTGGTGGTCAGCGGCGCACATTTGTAGATTACATCTGCTTCCCTCAACGTGAGATTCTCCCCAAGGCCATCTTGATAGTGATTTTATAACGTATCTAATTAATAGCGTAGCGGAATGTTACAACTTATAGAGCACTTTTGTTTACTTATTTTATTCTTTTATTTATGGATTTCATAAGGATAATTCGTTCGTAAAGGTAATAATTTATGTTTAAAAAAATGTAAATGTAAATTTTCTGTTTTTAAATTTCTCTCAATCATAGTTTTTGTCTTGTGTTAGGTTTTTATCTTTCATTCTGTGTTTTGTGTCCACATGTTGACTGTGTCTCCGGATTGTCCATTCCTGATTGTTCCTTCAGTCTTTTGTTCTAGCGCTTATTTATTAAGAAATGGTCAAACTCGCCTGTAACGTTGTTGCATTTAATTTTTGCAACTCCATTTTACACCACTTCTAACCAAGAATAACTAAGAGTCCACTTCTTCTATCTTACAGACTTTTATTTGTATTTGTATAACTGTTTATTGAAAGAGCTTGTTCATTTTAAAATAGGCTGAGTAGTTTTTCAAAGGTTTTATTTAGAGAAAAATCAAGTGGGTAAAACAAACTCGTTTTTGTTTTGCTGTTAAAGTTATATAAAATTGTCGTCTAAATGACAAGGGTAGAAAAATATAAAAAAGAATCCATATCTTGCGGAAGTTCTGCTGAATTAAATTTGAATCCCCTCAACCACCACCGCCCCCACACCACTGAGGCCTGCATGTACTGGAGTGATAAAATAGATCGTGTGGTTATAGTTGTTGTTCGGGGATTTGTAATCAGATAATTATGGGCTAATTGAAAGGCAC
The DNA here is from genome assembly GCA_002080005.1 of Gigantidas platifrons. Lineage (NCBI taxonomy): Eukaryota > Metazoa > Mollusca > Bivalvia > Mytilida > Modiolidae > Gigantidas > Gigantidas platifrons. The sequence goes on from MJUT01034596.1 coordinate 284,190, forward strand.
ATTACACGTTTTTACAACCATAATCATCAATACCGGTAAGTTCGATAAAACATAACAAAATAACGATTCAAAACACTGACGCCATAGGACTACCGTCGTGTCTTTAGAATACTCATTAACCCTACTATTGTACCGTCTAAGTTTATGTTGTCATTCATTTTTGTGAAAGTATTTGGGGGTTTTGTGTAAATGATTCTGTGCAGGTTTTTTAATCGTTTGTTTTAACTGTGTATTGCCATTGGCGATTCAATTATCAGTAGAGGATGATTGGGTACCCATTAAGCGACTTAACTGCCGTCACATTTTTGTTGCTGTCCCAAGCCAGGAACTATACTTGCAACGCCATATCGTTCGTTGTCTTCGTTTTGTCGATATTGGTGGTATTGTTGACCATCACTCTCTGTGTAAATTTCACATTTTTAGCATACTGATATCTCATTAGTTTTTCTGTTAATAAATGTAAATACACTAAATTAATGACTTTATAGCAGTGACATTATGAATTCAACAGATACATTTTCAAAACACTATTGCAAGAGCATCACTACCCCCATAAATATGTATGGTAACATTCCTATGAAGGCATGTTGAAACATCGAAATTTTGGGAAATGTGATTATCTTTTATCGTTTTTCATTTACCATGAATCGTGACGAGAACATTGCCTGTGAATTGTTTTCGTTCAAAATTATCTCCACGATAACCACCAACCATCTAACGTTTATGAAGCTTCTTTAATGTGGTCTTCTTGAAGACACGTCTGATTTTTTTTCTCAACCCGATTTGATTATAAAAAAAAACGTAGACTGAGACGATCCAGACTTTCTTTCAAGGTCATAACTGATCTTAATGATTTAGACAGATTTTCTGATGGCCGTGTGAGGACTTGACCTTGGTAATTTTGTTTATCTTCCACCGATAACGTTCGTTTAACCCATTTTCAACCATATTTTAGCACTATAACGAGGACGTCGGTTTTATCGGAGGAGGGAATCGGATTACCTCGGAGATGTCATGGCGAGAGCAAGTTGCATTCTATGAAATGATGATGATGTCCACTTTTTACTAGACCAACAGGCTAAATTGGATCTTTATAGTGCTAGCTCACTGAAACAACAGTCCGTTGGTAGACACAGTGTCGTCTTAACGCAGGCACATGGTGGGCATTGGCCACATGAGCATAGGGGTCTCATGCTAATCTGTGTACAGCATGTTTTTTAATGTTTAAACCCAAATTTTGTTGGAAGTACCAACAATAGATATATGTTTAATTTTATCGACCATTTACTTTTTTATTCCTGCGAGTGGTTGTGTAGGTAGAGACACCAGTGCATTGCTTTGCCCGGAGACCTATGATGCTGTCAAGACGACCCTGGGTAAACATGTCTCTTTACAAGGAGACATCATCGTGACCCTGAGATAACCCGTCTTTGATCTTACTCCTTATGCTGCGTGCTTAGAAGCAGATACTAATTTTATAGTCTTTGGTTTGCCCTGACTGGGGCTCGAACCCTCGATCTACCACACTCCTGGTGAGCATGCTAACCATTACATATCCGATGCTGTTATATATATATTATTATTCTTGTATTATAGTTAGTGAGGTATTTTCTTACAGGATAAAAGTCATTATTATTTTTAAGGGATACGCAGCACTGTTCACTTGAAAATATTTTCTGAGATACATTGAATAATAAAACCTGTTTATATGTACATAAATATATTTCTGTCCGATCTATTTCTCAAAAAATAAATTAGATTGTTTGATATGATTTAACTGATTAAGTGTTTTAAAGGTATACAATGAGAATATAAGATATTTGAAGTGTTGTTTTTGTTTTTGTTTTTTGGTTTTGTTTTGTTTTTTGTTTTTTGTTTTTTGTTTGTTTGTTTGTTTGTTTTTTGTTTTGTTTTTTTATTTTTGTTGTTAACTTTTAGTAAGCAGGTATTTTATGGCTACTCATATTTCGATACTTCATTAGATGCCAAATATTTTGTAACGAAAGATTATTAGTGTAATCTAATAAGTCACGTGTTAATTTTATTATCTATTCCGATTCATAAGGAATACACATCTTGATAATAACATCCTCGCAGATATCTATTAGATATATGTTTCATTAATGAATTATCTACTGTTGCGGTAGTCCGCAGATTCCAAAACAAAACAGAAGTTAAAAAAACTGCAATAATGTTTAAAATCTGCTAATTATTGTTGATGTTTTAATTGCATATTTTCTTAAGAGCATATGGTGTGTTGCATGTGAAGATTTGTTTTTCTCAGAGGATTTAAGAACATATGGTATATAAAACAGTAACTCGTAGTAAATCTATGTCCACCCAGGCCATCTGTCAGCCATTAATTCTGAAATAATTCTGAAATTTACGATTTTGCACTCTGTTTCAACAGTTGGTCATTGGAAACTATAATTGGAATTTCGTTGAGAAATGCGGCGTTCAGGAGTTTACATCGTAAATGAACCAAAACCTGACGATACTGAAGCTCTGACCACAGGAAACGGAAGTCCGGATCACGTATATTTGAACAAAATGGAGGGAGATGATATTAAAGACACCCTTAATGAAGACGATGAAGTGTTGCCTGTGGAGACATCAACTCCAAAGAAGACAAAGGAAAAGAAGAAAAGATTACCTTCTGTCTACAGGTAAGCATTTTTTATTATTATTTTCTGGCAAACGGAAATAAATTCATATTAACGCCAATTTCGGAGTTTAAAAAACGTATATTTTATAGTTTGCACATAACATTAGTGGTTGTCTTTTCCTTGAAGAACAAAAGGTGTTACCCCCTCTTAGCATCTATTCTCTTTTTGCAATCCATATTCGAAATTTTTTTTTCCCCAGTTTTAGTGTTTCTAATATTGTTGTCTGTCTTGTAATCAATGTTTTCAATTATTATTTAATTATTTATAATTATTCATTAAACACCAATTTTACACAAAAAACCGACTCTGGAGGGAAAAATTATTTGGAAAAAAAATCTTAAGGGCTCCTGCTATACATCAATCACACTTGTCAAAGGGTAACAAATGAAAATAAAAAAAAAAAAAATAAAAAAAAAAGAAGTCACTTCAATAATCTTAAATATTTGATACAATGTATTGCTGAGAAAATGCTGACGGCTGATTTACTGTATATAATATAAACAACTTTGACGTAGACAATCTATTATTGTTTATATACTGTTTACATTCTGCTTATCAAATTAGGCAATGCTAATCTGTAATTATCTAAAGTAATAACTGGTAATAGAGAAATGATATATTATATAACTCGTAGTAGATACACATTATATATGACCCTGGCATATACCAATACATAATAATAATGTCTTTTCTTATATCAACTTTTTTCTGATAGAGAAATGAATGATCAAAGTTAAAAAGTTTCTGAATTGACCACTGCCTATATTCAAACATAGTCGTAAACTTTTATTACACAATATTGTTAGCTGCTTTGTCAGATGGAATAATAAAAAAATTTAAATGTGGTAATATTTTTTTTTAATTATTTTAGTCCGATGTTTGTTATATATTAAAATCAAAATAAGGAGAGCATTGTTTTTATTTTAAGGTTCCACTGTGTGTTTGATTTTTTTTTTTAAGTTTATGCCCCTACTCTTTTAGTAAGAAAGGATATTGATTTATGGTGTTTAACGCCACTTTCAACAGTATTTCGTGGCGTTCAGTTGTAAATGAACATGAGATCATGTCCAATTTAAATTAAAGGACCTTGTCTTTTATTGTTGTTCTACATTACATAGTCGCTGTACGCTATGCAAACTTATAAATTACATTAGAGATTACGTTACAAAGTGTAACTTTCTAACATATCATGTTTATTTTATACATGTGTTTGTTTTTTATGGTTCTTCTATCAATCGGGCAACCCCTTTTCTCTATTTTTGTTTTGTAATTTGTTTTGCATGCCTATTGTCATATGTTTATTTTACATGTTGCTCCTTGTGGGCCCAAAGTTGGTAATAAAATATTCTTCTTCTTCTTTTTCTTCTATAAATAAATTTTATTTTGCAATTCGTATGTTTCGACTGTCACCAGTACTGTCTAATATACAGTTATGATAAATCGATAGATATGTGTCAGTCGCAGGAAAAACACACATCTTTAGAGTAATGGGTTGCAGATGTTTTAACGCCGAATTCAAGAATATCTCAGTTAAACAATGGCAGTCAGTTTCATTTGTAAATGACACCGGATGTACACCGACAAACCATCGCAAGTCATTGGCAACCTGAAATTTATAAGCTTTAGCACGTGGGTCTACTTGTGTTTCAATTGACAATGTCAAAAAGAGTTAACACAATGAGTGGAAGAACATTCCATTGTGAGAGGAATAAAATAACGTCTTTTACCCTCGTTCCACTAGGCTCCACTCGAGAAATGATGAAATTTGCCTCACTCGTGAAAGATATCCTTACATCTCTTGCTGTATCATCTTAATTATTAAAAGCTCCAAATTCGTCTTTCATCTCTCAATTACAGTGACGATTATCAAAGTAAGCTTTGAGACGGCCCCTTGCCAACAGCTGTGGAATACTATTAATTTATAACCGTTCTGTGCTCTTTTTAATCACAAATACGAACTTAATCATACCCCAGTATATCATTATTCTGATTATTTAGTGTTTATGTTCATCTTGATCTTCGATGAGTTTGGTTAATATATTACATGCCAGAGACAAAAAAAGGGTCGGGTCGCTATATTATTTGGCTCTAAGAAATGGGAAGCTCTGATAAAAATTTGGCCAAGTAATCCCAGTGAATCTTATAACTTGTCAAGATAGTGAGCCGGTCTCAGTCCCCCTTCTCTCACCACCTAGTACCCACCTATGCATTCCAGTGGGAATCATTTCATTAGCATGGAATAATAAGATCAATCCATCATGGCAGCCAATCTCGAATTTCAGCAAACAATTTATTGTTTATACATGCCATTGACCTAATATTTCTTCAAGTTTATTGTGTGCACATTGCACTATTACAATTGCAATTAGTAATTCTGTATGTTGTGGACTGGTTGTTAAACAGACATATAGGTTATCCTTCTGCTGCTAGTCGATTACAATATTTCTCCACACTGGAGGTAGTTTAATTTTCAAATTTGAGAGTTGTAAAATTTGAAATTTTAGCTATTGAATAAATTAAGATGGGGCTTTTAAAAAAAAAATAGATCTGCAATCATATAATAAAAGGTATACATAATACAATTACCAAGTTTATTACTAACAAACACCTCGCTAATTTATAAAAATTACCCCTCATCTCCCCTAGGAAGGCATTCCAAAGGTAGCATCTTTAGAACTCGTATGTATATAATAAATATGGAATGTCTAAGAATGTTGATGTTCCAACTTATCTTTGATTGAAACAAACTGTTCTGATAGTTGTCTGTTTATTCTAAGAAAAAATGTGTGGAATGATACTAAAAGACAGATATGTTAGAAGGTCTGTCTGAAGTAAATATATTTGATCATGTAAATACTACAATCTATATCAAAACTCTATTCATTTATTAATGTTTCTTCTTCAAGGGGAATCAATGGCGGTCATTGTATTATGGTGGTTGTTAGAGTGAATGAGTGATTGTTGTTTAAAGCCAAGTCAGCAATTTTTCAGCTATATCATGGCGAGAACAAGTTAATTTATAATGTGATGATGATGAGGTCCGCTCAGTTGGATTTTTATAGTGCTTGCTCACTGAAACAATAGTCCGCGGATAGACATGTTGCCCTACTCGGACACATTATCTTGATTCCGAGCCGACCAGTATTTGCTCTTACTCCTTAATGGTGCGTGCTTAGCGGAGAAGCAACAAATACCAGCTTTATAGTCTTTGGTTTGACCCGACCGGGGCTTGAACCCACGATCTACGCACTCGAGGCTAGTACGCTAACCATTACGCCACTGATGCGGTTATGGTGGTTGTTGATTTGTATATTAACACTAAAGCTTCATGAGTTCGACTCCTGCCTGACGCGATGAGTACTCGATACAACTTCATTTGACAGAGTGTTTCAGTTATACAATATATGCGGTCGCTGGGTTTCTTGGTGTAGTTGATAAAACTTTATGATATGTTAGTATGTTAGTTATATACGGTTGATGATTTTCTGGGTGCACTCGAAGTAACTCTATGTGATATAGTTGGTTATTTACATGCGGTTGATGATTTTTTGGATGTTCTTGATGTATGTAATGGAGTTTTTCAGTTATATGCGGTTAATGCGTACTCGATATAACTTTATATGCCAGTTATTTGCGATCGATCGGTTTCTCGGTGTTGTCAATACGACTTCATGTGATAGAATTTGTTATTTATATGTGGGTTGATGATCTTCACGGTGTATTTTGTGCAACTTTACGTAATAGCCTGTTTGGTTTTTTTTCTATCAATATCTCTGATTCTTCTATATTGTACCATGGAGTTATTGTAATAAAACAGATCTCTATGACAGAACTGGAAAAAAAAGTTTATTAGGTTGTATTAGGTTTCTATTCTTTCCATATTCCTTATCAATTATACTAAGGGACCATCATGGACGTGATCGTATGATAGCTGGATTTACAACTACCTATGCAATCAATGCCTATCACCAATAATGTTGTGAGTTCGAATCTCGATCAGGGCAAGGTGTACAACATTATGTGATAAAATTTGTCAGTAACTTGCGACAGATCGATGGTTTTCTCTGGGTCCTCCGGTTTCATCAACCAATAAAACTGACCGCCACGATATAACCCGGTAACTGAAATATTGTTGAAAGTGACGTTAAATACCATCAAACAAACAAATCAAATCAAATATAATATTTCAAAGATAGGATTGCGATTGAATTGTTTTATGAACTGCATCAGGTGTATTGATGGTTATTATGCTTGTGAAAACCACGAAATGAGCAAAAACATGAAAATTACACAATGCATTTATTACATTTACAAAGTATTGAATGTTATTATATTCTTTGATAAAAACCAACATTTTTTGTGGAAACCGAGTACAAAACTATCAATTTTAATTATATTTAACGAGGACTGTTAACAGACAATTATTACGAGCACCTCTCATAAATTACAGTATGGCGCTATATACAAAGTAGTACTAGGCAGACAAAATATCATTTTTACATAATCAGACAAACAACTACAGGCATACCTAATAACGCACACAAGTGTAGATCAGTGATGTAATGTTAAGTGTGCTTGTCTCAATCGTGGGTTCGAGCCCCGCGCAGGTCAGGTCATAAAAAAACGTTATTCATATAGATTTTGAATCTTTTTTTCCCTTTTTTAGCTCACCTGACCCAAAGGGTCATGTGAGTTTTTGTCTTCACTTTGCGTCCGTCGTCTTCGTCGTCGGCGTCGTCGGCGTCGGCGTCGGCGTCGTCCGCGTCTGTAAACTTTTCATACTTTCTTCTTCTTCTTTGAAACCACTGAACTGATTTGGACCAAATTTGGCAGATATGTTCATTGGGAGGTCCTCTACTAAATTTGTTATTTTGGTGCAGATCGGAAATCCAACATGGCCGCCAGGGCCAATAATGTGTTCTGATTGGTTGAAACTTTGAAAATCTTCTTGTCAGAAACTACTTAGCCGATGGAATTGTAAAATTACAGAAATGATGACTGGATGGTCCTCTACTAAATTTGTTATTTTTGTGCCGATCGCATCTCCAAGATGGCCGCCATGACTAGACTTAGTTTAACATTGGACCCTATGGGAATTTCACATTTTCATCTTTTTTTCTGAAACCACGCAACAGATTTGAACCAATCTTGGCAGAAATGTTCATTAGAT
>MJUT01034596.1:293227-329595 GCA_002080005.1 Gigantidas platifrons
AATTAGACATTTATTTGAACGACAATTTTTAATCAACCACACCATTTTTATCAGACCAAAAAAACTTGACTTTGAGTCTTAATTGTTGACAGTATGTTTTTGTCAGATTATAAGAACCTAAAGTAAAACTTTTCTTGAACAACCGTGATGCGAATTGTTCAACTCATGACTGATCGATCACGATATTTTAACCCTTCAAAGAACTATTGGTTTAGTTTTAAAGCATTCCTCATTTCACTAATTGGTCTGTACTTTCGGTGCTTGTCCTTTCGGGTGGTTCTAGTTAGTACTGCCCGTCCGGATGGAGCTGTTATTTTCGTCGTTTGATTCATTCATTGAAAACATATGATTCGACCGCTCTTGTTTATAGACAAACAAACGCGGAAATTGTCAATACATGAACTTGTTGTTGATTTCTGATTAGCTAACGTAACTAAATTAGATAATCAGAATAGTTTCATGCAGCATTAATGTTAACATATTCACCTTTGTTTGTCTATAAACAAGAACGAATCATACGTTTTCAATGAATGAACCAACGGCGAAACGAAAAGCTTCATCCGGATGGACAGTATACTGATCATTTATCAATGGGTAGAGCTTTTCAGAATGATATCCCAAATTTACTCCTAATATCATTACTATTCATTTTGACTTTTGAACAGTTTCAGATAAGATTGCTGCAACAGTGATAATAGGGATTCATTGTGGTCAAAATAACACAAGCTTTTTATCTGGAAGTTACAAAAAGTTGTTTGTTGAACTGCTTAATTAACGTTGTATAACATATGCTTTGCGAATTTTAGGGGGGCGCACGCCCCGCACGCCCCCTCTAAATCCGCCTCTGAGAACCCTATGGGATTTGAATAGTAACTTAGATGTATTCGGCATGCAGACATTCTTAAGAAGACTTAGTTATGTCAGGTGAGCGATACAGGCTCATGTGAGCCTCTAGTTTTTCAAGTTAAGATTATATATTGTAGTCATTGTTACGGAAATGCAATTTAATCAAAAACTAAAATATTACCTTATTAATTTTCAATTAAAAAACAGATATTGCACAAATTATGACTGAGTGAAAGACTGCGTTAATTTTCTAATGAACGAATATATAAGTATAGGTCTAGCCGACACGAAATAATCAATTATCTTTGCATTCTTGGAGAATTGATTTTGTTTTTGTTGCCCTGCCAAGCAATGAGGATCCTGATTAAAACAATCCTTGTATTCCATTTTTAATAATAATTTCGTATTCTATTCCATCAAACCACACCAAGTTATACGACAATGCGTTGATTGATTTATTTTCTTCTATCTGTTTTTAAATTCTGTGGCAAAGGTCAATGCTTGATAATTACAAGCCTTATCGCAAGTGATTCGTGCACCCCCATTTGGACCCTCGTGGTGATGCAAGCTTTTCTTTTGATGGAGTTTTGATATATCTGCCGTTCAATGGGTGGTATCTTTTATATCATGTGCTTACTTAACGTTTGTGGTCTCTGTAATGATATGCTCCTATAAATCTGTGCATCAGTTATAAATATATAACCACTATGGATAGTAGAAGAACATCTGAAAGAATAGCTAAGTAAGTGTAAATTAATTACATAAAATGCTTTGAAGTTTGAAAAGTGTATTTTTACCAAACAAGTAACACGTGGTTTTGGTTTCTGGGTCAGTCGTTCTGTTGCGTTTTTCTCTGATTTACCATGGAACAGGAGAAAAGCCCAGATGCTATTGCCACGTAAGTGACAAAACAAACAACTTACTAATGTGTTGTTATATTATTTGCATGTTTTGTGTTACAGAGATACAAAACACAGATTCTTTTGAAGTTTGTATTTTGTTTTGTTTTTGGGTTTTGTTTTTGTTCCATGCTGTCATTATTGGGTATGATTTGTTGTTTTTGCTGTGCATGTATTTTGCTTCCATTTAATGGCTTCTTCTACTTTTAGACATACATTATTCATGTCAAAGGTCATAAATTGTATTTACTCTCCAGTATTTATGGTTTTAGATTATCTTAATTCTAGCATCTATATTGAGATTACCTATGACCGAGAACTTTCTTTTAAGTCGTATTTATTGTCATGACAACTCTTATTTGTTTTGTATTGAGAACAACGTCTCATTATGTTGCACATTATTTTTAAGATTTCAAATATCTCTTTGTGTACGTACTATTTAATCTAATTTAATATTTATTGTCATTAAATAAACTTACAATTTTTATAATTGAAACAAAAGAGACAATTAGTTCTACATCAAACATTACACAAAAGATAACCTGCTTTATAGTGACTACCTCTACTAAGCAATAACTTGTATCATGTGACTATGATTTTAATTTCCCTTAGCAATGCATTTCATATTAATCAAACCTGTGTTTAGTGACCACCTGACAACCTGTCTTATGTGAACCTATTTCAGTGTTCCCTTGAAAGGTCACATCAGACAGGTTTGTAAAATAGTAAAGTATTAAGCTTAGTCTTTTGTCCTCCGTTAATACTTCCATTGTTCTTATGATAGTTTCATAAAGCAAGCTGTTGTATTTACCTGTCTGGAAAGATTGATTTAATATGTAATTTAATTTTTAAGATCTTTCTAAGACATGAAAGTCATTACAAGTATGAACCATTTGCGTAATATAATATAGTCTGTCAGTCTCATGGCGCTTTGCTTGCTTCATCGCTTCTTAATGTTTTGACATTTCATCGTTAATATTTGTATTGTAAATATTATTTTGTTGTTACGCAATAAATTCCTCAGAATTGTATATTTGTCAGATGTTTGAACGTTGTGAAATATTTAATGCTTTATGATGATATAGTGTTAATTATTATTAACACATATATGTTAACAGTGTGCTTACTCCTGTAAATACGTTATTGACCAGATGCTTTCTATGTTGCCATACAAGATGCTTTTTATGTTGTCATACAAGATGCTTTCTATGTTGCCATACAAGATGCTTTTTATGTTGTCATACAAGATGCTTTCTATGTTGCCATACAAGATGCTTTCTGTGTTGTCATACAAGATGCTTTCTATGTTGCCATACAAGATGCTTTCTGTGTTGTCATACAAGATGCTTTCTGTGTTGTCATACAAGATGCTTTCTATGTTGCCATACAAGATGCTTTCTATGTTGTCATAGCCAGCGCTTATGTAATAACATATTCTTTTTCAAATATGTCTGTACACGACATATTGTGAATGCAGTTCGTCTGTTTTTTTCAAAACAATTCTTACTCTTTGCTATATATTACATTGCCTTTTAGAGATGATATATTTGTGCTACATCATCTAGTGCTCTTGTCTTACCGTGTACGATTTTCGTACTCCTATAGTTTTCAATCAGCAGAGTATTTACTGCATACACTTCTGTGTTTGAATTTTTTCCGAGTACGACTACAAACTCATTCTCATTTCCTATTTTGCCATTATTGTTACTCATTGGAGTTAGTGCTCATAGGTCCTGGTTGAAAAGTCTTATATTTGCCATGCATTAATTAGTGCAAAAGAGGTGAGGTGCACTTTGTCTCCAGTTATGGAATTTTTTCGACTTTGCATTTATTTAGATGGCAAGATGGACATGCGACGCGATGCCAGACAAAACACCAATTTCTTGGTTCCGATATTCTACGATGAACTAGGTCAATGCCACTTTATCGCGGAGAGCTACTTGTGGTCGTTGGCTATTAGTAATCATCGTTAACTAAATAAAGAATTATATTAAATGCCACCTCATTGTCAGTATTGTGTTTTCCCTTTCAGGTCGGCCCTGATAAAGTTAGTATGTGGTGTATATGCTTTGATAATTGTTGTCCTTGGTATTGTGTTTGCAATAGCAACATCTCTAACTGCAGAGGAAAGAGTACATAAATATTACCTTGAGGTATGTACATAATATAAGTATTGCAACACAAAACAAAAGGTAACATTTTGAATAATGACCTCCAATTCATAAAAGGGGCCGTCGTGGTCATCAAATGGTAGTTGGATTTACAACTACCTGTGCAATCAGTGACTGTCACCACTAACGTTGTGAGTTCGCACCCTGTTCATGGCGAGTTGTACTCGAAACAACATTATGTGATAAAGTTTGTCAGTTCGTCGATTTTCTCCAGGTACTCTGGTTTCCCCCACAAATAAAACTGACCGCCACGATATAGCTGAAATATTGTTGAAATAAAAATAAAAATAAAATAAAAGGTGCGTTAAACACCATAAACCAAATCTAACCAATTCATAACTACCGACAATGAACAACATATTTGTTATTGCAGGAATTTGTCCTGCTTACAAATTGTAATTCTTTTGTTCATGATAAATTGACATATCGTTGAATTTTCTGGACAACCCAAAAACTGTCTTTCTTGTTCCGCTTTAAGATGAGCAAGGGAAATTTGGTTCGCTCAGTCTCATTTTTATCAGTAAATTCATATTATCCAAGAATACACTGTATTAGAAAAATGTGAATACAATATTTTTAAAGGCCGTATGCAAATGTATGTATCATTTTGTGGCTGGTATTTTCTATCATCGTCAAATTTCATCTTGTAGGTGTTCCTGGTATATCTGTATGTTCTGTCTATCGTTGTTGTTATTTATTTCCAACTGTTCCTTCTGAGTGGAGTGAAGGTCAAAACAAATTACTTTGAACCTAACATCCGGGTCACTGTAAAGCAAGATGGCAGTGTGCAAAAGTCTCCGACCGCGTCACCTTATGTCGGTCGAATTGGCGAAAATAATCACGAGCAGAAACCATCCCTCACGGAGGATGTTGAACGCAATGGGGATCAGTTGTCTGTTGGTAGCTACCACAGCCATTTTGAAATGCCACCAGTTGGTGGTGTCGCCCATGTTGGTGAAGGAATTAATTTCTACCTTCGACTTGGAGCCTTGGGTAATTATTTATGTAATCTTAAGCACCGTTATTCTCGTAAATTATGAAAATAGAAATGAAACGCAGAACTGATGTTTTAGGCAAAATGTCGTACAATACATGAATTATGGGTAATTAATAACATCAAAGCTGCTTATTTCAAAGGCAAAGTCTGAAACAACAAAGTCCCTTGTGCCATGAAATATACGACTGAATTATTGTATACTGCATGGACTAGAATTACATAGCAAGGAAATATAATCTGGTAGTCATAATGTAACAGAAAATATCAGTTTAACCACTTATATGTTATGGTGATAAAGGCAAGAATATGGGACCGACCAGTTAGATACCAGGGAGAGCAACAAATAACCAACAAAAAGGATAAAGAATAAGAACCTTTAATGCAAAGAAATCCCATTCGATTTGAACATGCATCTACTATTTTACGTCTATATAATTTATGTTATTAATAAAGGTTACTGAAAGGGGTGATCAGAAGCATTAAGTCGAAGAAGAAAACACATGCAATACAATGACCAAACGAAAAAGGACTACAAGACTAACAAGGATATACAAAACACTACACAGAAAACTAAAAAAAATTGAACAACACCAACTCCATCAAAAAATTCTTTTACAATTGCATTTGCTTGACTCACAAGAGTGTAATATGCAAATAAAGAATTATTAGAAATTTAACTTATTCATTTTTATTTATTTATTTATATATATTGTTTTTTGTTCTCCAGCATTTGCATTTGGAAGTGTTAGCTTGGATGGTCTGAACATAGCGACGTATTTTGAAACTCAGATGACAGAAACATGCGAGAGTAAAATTTTCATCATGGTTTATGTTCTACACTTGCTCTTTACATTCATACAGACGTTTTTCTTGTTCAAGAATCATAAGGTCAGTGCAACTCTTCATTATTTTATAATATTCTACATTCTATCCAATAATCACTCATGCTGTTTGTTTGTTTTTTTTTAATCAAAATATCTGTAACACCTCGATTTTTTTTTTATTTCTGCACGAGCTGCATATGGTGGAAAAGAAAAACAAGAGAGACAAAATATCAGCAAATTTTGGTGTCTATACTTGCTGTTCGTGATCACACAAATGTTTTTCATGTTTATATATCACAAGTTCAAGAACGCATTCGCCTTTATTTTCTCATTCCTAAAACGTTACTTTCGTGATGAGATAGGCGGGGTTTTTTTTACCTTAGCAATGTATTTATATTATGTTAATACTTTCAACTTGTTCATGGATTTCAATGTTGGAAAAAAGTCCTTGAACTTATTAATATATTAACGATTGACATCATTATCATAATAGCCGCAAATGGAATTATTCTTTATTTAATTTTGCATGTCAGCAGGAAGGTGTCATAACGATAGAAACAGATTTAGCTTAAATAGCATTATATGTCATTTTGAAATGAACAGACCATTGATGAAGTCTATGAATTATTTACAAATTTCTCTACTTACTGTCAACCAATTAACGTTTCGGTTTCTTCTCTTTTTGTTAACAAAAATATACGAAACAGAGACTTCTATCTATGTCTTACAGTGTTAAACCACTCGTCAAAACTCGACCGATTCCGTTCCTTCGTTAACCTTATACATTCCACGATACAACCGAAGGAGTAGCGGATTAATCCGATGTTTACCGATTGACTGTAAAATTATATAAAGCTACTGGAGCCTTTGTTTCGTATAGTGGAAATACTTTGTATTATATTTACTCTATACTGTTTATTTTATCAAAAGTATTTTAAATTTCGTAAAAGCAAGTACGAAGAAGATAAACTTTCATAGTTTGTTTTTTCCTAATATGATATCCAAATATGTCTTGGTTGTCGAACTTTCTGTGCGATAACAGTGCAGCCATCCGGTTAATCGTCATGATTTACTGAATGTAATCTTAAATATGTACACGAAGATGTGCTTACCACATGTTGATAAATGATGTTTATTTCTTAATCTCAACATTCAACAAACAAACTCTCTGTCATTAACCACTTCATCCAAAAATGATCTTTGAACTTTTGTAATATTTATAATGTATAACATATAAAGACAGGTGTTTCAAGTTGCCCTTCAATGTTGTTATAAATGCCTCAAACTTGGTTTTTCAATTACCATTGCCGCGTGTCGTATTAATAACTCTTTTTATGCATTCGGATCTAAGTTTGCATTTTTTTTCTTTTGTATTTTTAGCTGGTTATTGACAAGAACAAGCCTGTGGTTCGATTTGGTATGATGCATCTTACGGCAACGAATGTATGTGTTGTCATAGTAACAATAATTACGGAAACTGCAGAAGATTACCGATTTGAAGCTTTTGCTTCTCTCAATGTTACGAAAGGTATTATTAAGATTTGATTAGTGTCCCAAATATATTTTTAATTATATTTTCTTTGTTTATTTCTATGGAAATTCCGATAATAATTAAAATCAAATTATGATGTTTACTACATTATTTTGTATCACTCTCATTAATCTAACTCAAAAGTTAATTATTAACCAACCTTTCATTTTTCATTTTAATAATTAACAAAGCAGAAGTATTTGCTCCTCATGACTCGCTTATATTTGTCATGGATGAATAAATATGATTTATCATGTTGTAGGCCTCCTCCACAGCTGTTATGAAGAAGTTACTCTAGCCAGATCAGCAGCTCCTTACTTGTTTCCATGCACCATTATTTATAGCATAATCGCTGCTGGAATAATCTACCGGTTGTATCAATACATTGGAAAACGAGTAAAACAGAGATGGCCAAGTCACACATCCCTGACCAGCTCCGTTCCCGCAGGGGCCACATCTATTGATTGCGAAAAGGCAAATAAGGGACTTTTTCTTGGTATGCTGGTTGCGGTCGTGACCTTAATTGCTATTGCCACTTTCTTTGTCTTTGAAAGTAGAATAAAGGATTCAAATACTGCAATAAGAATCCTCTTCAGCACCGAGATAATTCTGATGGTTATAACAAGTATCGGAATCGTATGGGGGTACATTCGTTTGGCAAAACTTAAATTCCTGCAAGACATGTTTTTCTCGGTGGATTCGGTTCTTCTGCTAGTGGCTCTATCTGGGTCATTTATTTACTTGTTTTTCACGTTGATTTCGGTGTGTTCGATTATTGCAATACACGACATTGTGGTAATTATAAACCTTGTCACCATAATTCTGTCTGTGTGTCAGATCACCGTTCAGACCGTATTCATTCTTGATGGATTATGTCGATGTTCAAAGAACGACGACCAATGTGCCGCTAAACCAGGGCGCGCTGTAGTGACATTTTTACTAATATGCAATCTGGCACTGTGGTGTGTGAGTATGTTTGAAGTTAAGAAGACAAAGGTATTGTGGTTCCATGATGAATTTTATGGCAAGTTGGCATGGAATATTATTACTCATCATTGCGTACCACTACTAATTTTCTTCCGTTTTCATTCTGCAATATGTCTCTCCAAAATTTGGTACAATGCTTATCAAAAAGAGAAATTGTCATAATTACGAACAGTGCACGTTATACGTTATTCGTACTTTTTAACAATTATATCAATGCAAAGAGGCAGCATTAATCAATGACTTTAAGGAAATGGCATATCTCTGGGGAAAAAACAATTCAAACAGACATTTAGTGACTGGAATCTTGTGAGTCAGGATTATGAGGTACTGGTTGAAAAGTTAGAACATTATGACTCTTAATTAAGAGTAATCTAGGATCGGAATGACTTGGTTTTGAAAATAAAATCTGACTTTAAATGATAGTAGCAAACAACGTGATGCAAAATGGTTATTTTTGGATTCGTAGATTTGGCCACTTTGTTTGAAATGGTCGAATTTTTAAAAGAATGGCGGGTATTTATTTACATGTGTTATTCCTGACAAAAGTGGCAAGATATTGATTGAACTATTGTTGGAAGGATAGATCTCCAAGCTCTATCTTGTAGGCTGATATAACGGAACCTATGAACAATTAGTTTACCCATGTTAAGGAAAACTGTGTATTACATATTATATTTTGATTGTTTATATAATTTTATGTTAGGATTCGGTAGGTTATGTATACCCATGATATAATATTTGTGTTCGTAATTTATTCCATATTATGGACATTTTTGTATGCAAGACTCCATATGTATTGAACTTGTGAAGGGTTGGTTGGCCGCTCATTTTTTTAAATCATGGAAGTTGAGACAATATAAATATACAGTGAAACCTGTTTAAATCGAACTCCTGATAAACAGAAGTCCTATCTAAATCGAACAAACACTTTACAGCCTATGTTTGACGTATTTGTAAATTTAAAATGTCATCGGAACACATGTCGATTACATTAATAAGGGGCAATGTCAAAGCTGTACCCTTGTTTGAAATGCACATCCAATGCGTTTTAAGCTTAAAGGTTCCACGCATAAAAAGAACATTGCTTTGACTACGAATTAATAATTGGTAACGGCTGTATATAGAAGAAATGTCTAGGTCGCGTGTCAATTCGTCAGTTACCTGTTAACTCTCCAAGCTATATTGTTAGTATTTTTTTTTTCATTGAATATTTTTAATATGATACGTCATGGTTAAAAAAGAATAAAATGTTTTAGTCTGTAAACAGGTGCGAAATTTTCAGGTGAGAAAAATGAAGAATTTGGCTTTGTCCTTTTATCCATAATCACAGGATATCATCTATTGATGTATACATACATATAATATTGCATTTACCTCAAATTTTTGTCATATAAGATACATGTACATGTAGTTGTGTTATAAATACCGGTAATAACAGTACTAGTAAATATTTGTATTTTTATAACTATAGCTTAGAAATAAAGTAATATGAAACTTGTAGAATATAAATATCTTTAACAAAGAAGAGTTTGAAGATACCAAAGGCGTAATCAGAATCCATAAATCAAAGAAGGCCAGACAACACAATGACTACAAGAAGAACAGACAACACAATGACTACAAGAAGAACAGACAACACAATGACTACAAGAAGAACAGACAACACAATGACTACAAGAAGAAACAACGATCTACAGAACATACACATAAAACTAAAGATCGCGTAACACGAACCCAACTTAACCAAAAGAGTGGACCTTCTTTACTGGTAATAAGTAAGTTAGCAGCTAGCATTCATTGACCCTGCTATTATACTGTACATGTTTATGTTACCATTCATTTGTGTGATAGTATGTGATCTTGTTTTAGTGGAAGCGAATCTGTGTAGTTCTTTTTTCCATTGTTTATATCTCTTGCCTTTGTAAATCTAATTATCAAGAGGAATTGAGATCCCACTAACTAGTTTAACCCCATCACATTATGTTCAATGTTTTCAGGTGAGAGGTATTTATTTGTTTTTTTTTTCCTTTCTAATATTGGTGGAATCGTTGATCATCCTTGTTAAAACGTTCTTTTCATATGATATTATTTATTGAAGCTAGACCAAAATTCACATTTTTGAAACTAGACCAAAATTCACATTTTTGGAACTAGACCAAAAGTCACATTTTTGTGTCCGTCTCAAGACAGAACCTAAATTCCCATATGTTTCTTTCGTCGTCTTCTTGTTGGTGTTTTGCGTTGTTGGTGGTGCTATGTTGTTGACCCAACCGTATAAACTGACAAACCACAATTCCAGTTGCAATTTTGGCCTTATTTAGTTTCTGTTTTATTATGAGCCAAACATTGTTCGTGTTTTTGTGGATATTGAGATGGTCAATCATTAGGTCGTATGGGAGTTGATTTTACATCGACCTATGCAATCGGTACCTATCGCCAATAAAGTTGCGAGTCCGAATCCCGAACGTGTACTGAATGCAACTTTAATATCCACAATAGTTTTTCTGTTTCCTGCTGTATGGCAGTGTTTTATGTTTGTTGTTGTTTTATGCTGTGTTTTTGTCTGCAGCTTTACCTCTACGTCTTAGTTCTGGCCATTTTTTTTTCAAATACATTACTCAAACTTGCAAAACGTTTTCCATGTTTTGTTCATAATTAGACGACGGTATATAAACTGACCTTACTGAACATACAAACTAGGTGGACCGAAACAGGTAATGAAATGATTGACAAACAGAATGACTGCACTCTTAAAAGAGAATACCTGCAAGGTAAATATTTCATACGTATTCAAAATTAGAATAAGTTCAACAATATATATTATACAAATTACACAAGAATGAGAAAAAAGGGGGCCATGCTATTTGACTCTCACTGGAAAAAGAATGGAGGGTTATGTAGGACGAAAAAAATATATATTTCCTTTTGCATCAAACATACCAGAACATCTACAGTTTATATATAAAACCCATGCAAGTAATTCTGCGTGTATTAAAAAAATCAATATTATCTAGTCTATAAATAGTGATGAAATAAAAACTTTGTTCAGCCAAAACAAGGTTCAGTGACAAAAACTATGAAATTCCACAAACCAAGCCAGTTTAAACCCTTAATTCGTAAGAAATAGTACAAAGAACCTAAAACATCTGATGGTACTGTCATTAAATAATCATTAATTGGATATAAAGTACTCCCTTTGATGTCAAAAATGTTCAACATCCATTAATTATGTGTAAATATTTAACCTTGTTCCCAATATGCAACATCTGTATAAACTTATTGTCAATGTCTTTATAAATACAAAATTTACTGCAATAAACAACGAAATCAATTACATGTATAATGAGGAGAACTCTTTCCTATCTTTTGATAATTAATTTTCTTGTGCTTCTCTCTATATTGTTAATTACATCATTTATAAAGATGTAATATTATTACAGTTTTATACAAGTAATTTTAGGCCGAGCATCAAGATATGGGAGAACTCTTTCCTATCTTTTGATAATTAATTTTCTTGTGCTTCTCTCTATATTGTTCATTACATCATTTAAAGATGTAATATTATTACAGTTTTGTTGCTATTGTGTTCCGTTCTTCTTCGATTTACGCATGATTTTCATTACCCCTTTGGTGTCTTCAAACTCTCTTTTACAAGTAATTTTAGGCCGAGCATCAAGATATTTTAACGGTGAACAGAGCATAAGTATTATTGTATGTATATGTTGTTATGGCATTTTAAAGAGTAATTGTTCTGTAATTTAAACGCCATCTTTTTTGCCGATGTAGCAATTGAGGAGGTGAACAGATCAGGAAAAATGATCGAGAGGAAATATCTTTTAAACGACTGACTTAATATTAGGCTTAATTGATG
This sequence comes from Gigantidas platifrons, assembly GCA_002080005.1. NCBI lineage: Eukaryota > Metazoa > Mollusca > Bivalvia > Mytilida > Modiolidae > Gigantidas > Gigantidas platifrons. The sequence goes on from MJUT01034596.1 coordinate 305,354, forward strand.
GCGATGTATTCGTGATTTTTACATTTCAAATTATTTTTCATAGCTTAATGGCACTTGAAAGCAATTAAGTGCTTGCAGGAATTCCAAAAATGATCAGAAATAGTGATGGCACCAAAGAAGTTTTTTTTCTTCTTTCTTATCTCTCACACAAGCAGCTGTGGAAATCTTTAATTTTCGATTCCCTCCTGTAGAAACCAAAATGCTAGCCATCAAGGAAATGCCTGGTGTAAGATAGATAAGATATTGTAAATTTAGAAGAAACCATGTTATCTATACAAGATAAGTAACAAATTTTATCACAGCCATCGTATTAATTACAACAGACATAAACTAAACTTTACGATATGAAATTATTTATCAATATCATCTTTTAGGGTTTTATCAGAGTATAATCTCTCCACTTAATTCGAATCCCTCTGAAAAGCTACTCTAAAGTGAGCAATAATATAACAATTCTACATGCTCATCGATCTGAAAATCTCCTTAAAAGTTAGCAACGTGTCCGTGATATAACAAACTTTACATGCCCATCTATTTTTAGTTCACCTGTTCTAAGGGTTCGTACGAGTTATCGCGGTCAATGTGCGTCCGTCATCTGTTGTGCATCGTTGTTTACCTTTCACAGTTTGATCATCATCTCTGAAAATAATGGGCTACATGCAATCAAGCATTGAAAGAGTGCTATCTTCAACAAAAACGCCATCATTTTGTCTTGATCTGACATACGCAAAAGTGGCCGTCATGGACAATTCTTGTTTCAGATGGATTACAACCTCCTTGACAATCTCCTTGTGAAACTAAATTACAAAAAGAGTTTGAAGATACCAAAGGGGTAATCAGAGTCCGTATATCGAAGAAAAACAGACAATACAATGGTCAAAAGAAAAAGGGCAAAAGAACAAACAACGATCTACAAAACATACACATGAGACTTAAAATCGAGTAACATGAACCCCATAAAAAACCAGGGGTGAACTCAGGTGCTCCGGAAGGGTTAGCAGTTGCTGCTCCACTAATGGCACCCATCGTGTTAATATAGTTACACAGTATATGTTACTCGGTACAAATAATTCTTCATTTCATTTTTATCTAGCAAAACAAAGAATTGCCGCCATGAACAATTCTGCTTTTTGGCTGGCTAAAACTTTACGAATATTCACCTTTGATGAATGAATGATAAATTTAAAAAAAATGTCTTTGGGTGAGGGGTTATTTGTTTAACGCCACTTTCAACAATATTTCAGTTATATCGTGGAGGTAAGTTTTGTTGGTGGAGGAAACCGGAGTATCCGGAGAAAATGATCAACCTGTCGCAAGGCATTGACAAACTTTATCACATATAGCCCGCGCTGGATTCGAACTCATAATGTTAGTGGTAAGATGCACGGATTGCATAGGTAGTTATATAAGTCCAACTATCGTACGATCACGGCCACGACGGCCAATTTTTGGCTTAATACAAATGATGAATATGAGGTTCTCTACAAAGTTCTTCACATCATCAAGATAGGCAAAACCATGACCAATAATTGTTTCTAATTTACTGAAGCTAAATATCTCCAACGAAATTTCCAAATGAATTGTTCCTTACTATAATTAAAATTGAAGTCCTCTACAAGATTCCCTATTTAATCTTGTTCCGGTGAAAAACATGGCGGTGGTAGGCTTTTTTGTCTAAGAAACCAAACTTACATGAAACCAATGAGGGCATAAATAATCAGGTGACTGATACAGACTGGTACTTGTACTTACATATCCAGGACCTGGATTCCCAGCGTTATATGTTGTTGTCTCCCTTTTTTGTGTTCAATGATTTGAGGTGGAGATGTGTTTGTTTTGTTGATATTGGTGGAATTGTTGACCACTGTATCCAATAAATAAAGTGTTCTGGTTGGGCGATTTTTCGGTAAGAATACGAAGCTAATACTCGACGTTTCATGACCTTGATGACTGGTCTCCCTCCCAATTTTGTTGGAGTTTATGTTTTCCGATCGTTTGTTATTATTTTTTTTTTAATGTTTATCGGTTTTTCATCCCGATCTTTTATTGTTGTATTTATGTAATGTTTATCAATTGTTTATCCTGATTTTCACTTACGTTGTACTGCTTCCTCAAATTACCGGTAGTATTTGATCAATTATTGTAGAAAATACTTGCATGACAGCATCAATATTCACTAATAAAAGAGGGGGAGGTTTGGACCCATAGAACTAGTTTAACCCCGCCACTTTGTATTGTAGTGCCTGTACCAAACCATGAAAATGAGGGGTCACATGTATTTGTGCTATGTGTATCGATTTTGCCTCTTTTTAGGATTTTCCTATATGATTTTAGAACTGTTCCGACAGTGTGATATATTTTTTCTTCAATTTATCATTGTACCGTTATAGCAAGTTGTTATTTTTGGATTAATACTAGAAGTGTGTGTATTTACAACTATTCAAACATTCTTGGCTGATGAAGACAACGTGACATTAAAGGACATAATAAGTGTTGATATACATGTATACGTAATGTTATACCAGATGATTAATATCAAATAAATAGAAACAAACAAGATGTAGAATGATAAATGATGCAACAACTATAACTGTAACAGACGCATTGTTTTGTATGACATACAGTAAACAGATGGGAAATTTACTTCATGAACCTCTGTTACCGTGATACGGGCATTTGACCTTCATTGTTAAGCTTCCGGGTCATGATTCCAATGTTTTCTAGGCAAAGGATTCTGTAAAGTTCCATCTTGATAACAGAATATGGAAAAATAACCATACTTTTGCTGATGTCGAGATGAAGGTGTATAATATCGACTTTGTAAATGACCTCATGACGAGTGTCTTGAACGGAGTAGAAAATGTTTACAACCTCTCATGAGAGTTATTGTCACGTTTGTTCAGTTATTTGTTGTGTATTCCTTTGGTGTAGTTTTCTGAAATGGACAAAAGAACGAAGATGAAAAGACAATTGGCCGCAAAACACTATAAAGATTGAACAGCATTAAACACAAGGAAAGTTCACAAGGGGAAAATGCACTAAAATTGATATCTGCGTTTACATTGAAATCATCTCTCTTGTTGCAAAGACGAGTTTAACGTTACCAAAGGGGTAATCAGAATCTGTAAATCGAAAAAGAACAGACAACATAATGGCGTAAGAAAAAGTAAAAACCAACCCTCACTGTCAATTTCTAGGTGTAGATAAGGGAGTAAAGCCACCCCGTCTTTATATGTTGTATACTTTATTTCAATTCAATGTGATAGACATGATTAACAATGTCACGAAGCTTTGACAATAAAATAACATTATCTATACATCTGAACGTAAAATCTATATAACACGACTAACTTCTTATCATTTTCTCGAGAAGCCCTTGCATGAAGACTGTTTTAAACATACAGAGGAATAAGTCAGCAAGAAGGAGAACACATAGGAATTTCGACTGTCTGTTGAAAAACATGTCCACTAAATATAACCCCCAAAAAAAACTTGAGCATTTTATGAATAAAATAAAAACGTAGATATCAAATTTAGTGCGCACGACGGGTTTCTGTAATAACCTTCATCAGGTACACCCAAAATCGAAAGATTGGAAAGTCAAATATATTAACATTTGGGGAGCGATAAAACCAAAGAGCACAAAACAGGATAGCCAAAATCGGCTTAATTAGGTCACCCATTAATGAAAGAAGAAACCCTTAGTTTTACTAATAATATACTTATTGTTAGAATCAGAATGTTTATTTTACAAAATAAGATTTGTCCCTTTCTAAATCAAGTTAGTTGTAGCTACTTGCATCCATTTTACAAAACTCATTCTTTTAATCTATCTGTTTTATGTATTCGAGTTGTCATTTTTGGTACAGGTCCCTCTAATTTGTATCTTACTTTCATTATTTTTGCCAGATAGGAGACAAAATATTCTTTTCTTCAAAATATCTAAGGCCCCACCCAGATAAGAAAATGGTTGGCGTCCAATAAAAAATATTGTTTCCGAAATACAATGTGTGTTCGATGTACAGACCTAGCAAAGTAGAAGTTTACAGTTGTACCATTCTTCTCAATGTTTACAAATAGCCAATTCTACAGACATTGAAAACCAGATTGTTGAATGATGAATGGCAGATTTAGTCATGACATGTTGTGAAAAGTTAGATAATACATCATTATTATACAATAACACCTTTCATATTCACCGGGAGGTGCCAATTAAGTACACACACCTGCATGATAAAGGTGCGGAAACAACACGTGCAGTGTGTAATATTTGTTAATTGCTACCAGTAAATCAAAATAAGAGGATCGAAAGGGGTCTTTTTATGATGCATGACCTCATAGAATGTGACAGAGGCAGGTTCGAATTCGTTGAATCAAGGAAATAGCTTAGAAATAGTATACGTAAAACTACTTGGTTCACCAAAACGATGACCGGAGGGGTGGATCAGATGTGGATTCTTGAGAAGAGGATACTGATAATCTATAGGGAATACATTGGAAATATAGATTCTCCTTCAGTTGCCCATGGGTTACGATATTTCTCCACTCAGGCGAGTGATTAAAATTTTTAATTTAACTCTCGAGAGTGGAGAAATATCGTAACCCACATGGTCAACTGAAGGAGAATTTGTTTCTCCCATTATTTAACACGAACTTGATTTCAAAATTTGAAATTAATGCGTTTGAAATTTATGCGGGGAAAGGCAGGAGGCATTTTAATCCTCTAGAGGATTACATATTTGTTCACCACTGGTTCAGCGGGGTTAAAACGCCGTAATAATGGGAGAATGATATTTAACTGATGCCATAATCAATGCATTTCTTTTATCCCAATGGATTGCCTTGGACCAAATTGCCCATAAAACCTTCAAATGTATCGGCTTCATTCTACACCTATCAGTGTTACTTTAAAACAAATTATATACAGTGAAACCTATCTAAACCAAATATTCTTGGGACAAACTTTTGTGTTCGGAATAGACAGGTGTTCGGTTCATAGAGGTTAAATAAACAAATATTTCCAACATTTGGACTTTATTTAAGGATTCCGTTTTATTCCGAGTTTGTTTTTAGACAGATTTCACTGTAGCTGTAACAACAAAGGATTTCAGTGTCTGTTTATTACTAAGCCTTTAAACAGACATTGACATGGCTAAAACCGTTTACGTTTGTGAATGATGAACTATTCAGTATTTCACTAGTGCAAAAAGACAAAATGAATTAAAAATGATAATCAAGATAATTTCCATTCAACATGTTACTGGCACATATGTTTTACACATGTTATGGACATTTCCACATTAGGAATGTTTCTACATATGTTTTATGGTGGGGTCATGTTGCTCATCTTTTTAGATTTATGTGTAGTGTATTTTGCTTTGTTTTTGTCCCCCCTCCCCCTCGACGCTTGTCGAAGGGGACTATAGAAACGGGTGTCGTCCGTCCGTCCGTTTGTGTGTCTGTGTGTTTGGTTTCCAGATGATAACTTGTGAAAGAAAAGTCAGATTGAAGCTAGGTGTGGCATGTAAGTGTATCTTATGAATATCTAGGTCAAGTTCGATAATGACAATTTTTCGAAACTTTTTACTAGAGTTGTGCCCCTTTTTATACCTCAAAATTGCTAAATATTTGGTTTCCAGATGATAACTTGGGAACAAATGGTCAGATTGAAACTAGGTTTGGTATGTAAGTGTATCTCATGAATATCTAGGTCAAGTTCGATAATGATGATTTTTCGACAAATCTAACCAGAGTTACTCCCCCTTTTTTTTTACTTCAAAATGGTCCTTGGGTGGTCCCCTTTCAGAATTATTTAAGTCAGGTGAGTGATACAGGCTCACCTGAACCTCTAGTTATTTTATGTTTGTGAAAATTGAGCATTGAACATATGTATGAACATACATGTACATGTATTTGACATAGGTTTAACGTGTGCTTTTTGTATATGAAATGTATACTAGTTTCGATACATTTTACATGCATTGACAAATATTTTATAACTTTGTGTGGTGTACATCATTCATGAATCACAGGCCATTTGTAAATATTCTGTAAAATAAAAAATAAACAAACAAAAAAATTAAATATTAACATGTAGATAGAACACAACAGTGGACAACATTGACTTTTATAAAGATTTACAAATATAAAACAAGCCATCTGTAAACCAACATATTATAGGATGGGGTTTCCTCCTAAGATACAAACTTGAACTCTATATTGTTATTTTCACTGTGTAAAATTTTACAATCTGTTGTGCATGGCAACAAAACAGTAGACCAATAACAATAAAAATTGCAATTACGCTTACAATTACTTGGATATAATTATCTCCCTTTGATATATAAAAAAAAAAAATTTCGTTGATTCATAAATTCATATATATATATATATCTGCTACAGTTGATTTAGGAAGAAAAATGGCACAATTAACAAAAACGTAATAAGCACTAACAATTGCCATTGTACAAGCTACTACATTGAAACCTGTCTAAACCGAACATCCTTGGGACCAACTTTCTGTTCAGAATAAACAGGTGTTTGGTTTATACAAGTTAAGTTAACAAAGATTTCCTAAACTGGAACTTTATATAAAGTTCGGATTATACAAAATTCTGGTTTATTCAGGGTTCGGTTTAGAAGGGTTTCACTGTATGTAAAATTTCAAATAAATTGGAATACTAATAATGGATTTCAATTGAGTCCCCTTATAATCACTTCAGTCTTATATAACCATAGTTACTGGGATTTCATTTTTCATTGAGTTTAAATTTTCATTGATTCTGAAAATGAGATGTATGTCAACACTTGTTTGTGTGGATATTATATTTTGCTCATTACTTGCTAATTTTTAATTTGACGGCAAGCTAAATTTTATTGTTTAGTGGTACCAACAAAAAACACCAAAAAAATATCCAATAAATATTGTATTCAGGTGTGTATAATACACATTTTGTGTATAATACGCACCCTATTGTGCTCCTGAAATTCTGGGACAAATGACAGTTTGGTCTAATAATGCTCAGGGACTTTTCTCATAATGTATAAGGTCTAACATTTAAATCAATTACTCTATCACGGAGGCCCAAACTGATTTCTGGGTAAAATCTTGAGCATTATACAAAACTAAATAAAGCATTAATGAATTCACATTTTACTGCATTGTTGGTAATTTTTGACATGTACAATTTTGCAATTTCCTGCTAAATAAATGTATGGGAATAATTTGCATACCTGTTAACCCTCCCGCAAAGAATGTGCCTCCCGCGCGGGAGACTAAATACTCCCGCTTTGAAATACTTCTCCCACATTATCTCCCGCGACCATAAATTTGATTAAAATCGAAAAGTTGGACGCCATTTTTGTTGTTTTTATCAGCTGGGTCATTAAAACATTTGCGTGAATCAGCCAATTGTTACTCGGAATTCTCTCGGTTTTTACTAGAAACGCAGATAACGTAAGTTGTTTACAATATCGAATGGATAACTACACGAATCAAAGTTGTGGAAAAAGAAAATTTGAAGGCGAGTTTCGTTCAATTACTTACTTAAATATGAAAAAAAATAATTTAAAAATACAGTTCAACTATGTCACAATCAAGGAGACGTTGGAATTCAGGACCTAGCACCCTTTCTTCAAAGAAAAAGAAACATTATTGCAAATTCTTGGAGGACTGGACAAAATTATACGATTGGGTGCAGCCTACTTCTTTAGGGAATGATATGGCATTTTGCAAACTTTGTTCTACAAATTTTAGTGTCAGCTATGGTGGTGTATATGATATTAAAAGACATGCTGATGGAGATTCACACAAAAAAACAGTTGCTTCAACAAGGAAATCAACCAATCTTAAAAATGCAGACCCAGAGAGAATTTTTTCTATGTTTAAAAAAAATCCAGACAGATATGAGATATGAATTGAACAATGACACACTTTGTTCTTTATTATGTGCAAAGCAAAATCAAAACTTGTTGTGTTATGAGTACGAACCAAGTGACTAAGATCAGCAAATCAAGATGTATTGTCCTACCAAAGTGGTTTGAAGTAATGTTGCTCAGCAACAACAATAAAAGTTGTACAGTAAATTTTGTTTGCTTTAATCTAAAAATCTTAGTGTGAAAAAGTTCGTCATGCAAAATCTCCCACATTAAATAGTTGGAATGTGGAAGATCTCCCACATACACAATCTCTGAGGTTAACAAGTATGAATTTGTGTAAATCTTCACAAAACTATAAAATTACATTTATTTAAAAACTTTATATAGAGAGTTCTATTCCATATTAACATCGTAATCAACACCAGTATTTTCTTTACCAAAATTTGTAGAGGAACATCTTAAATCTTTACTAATACTTTTGTCTAAGTCTCCAATATGGAAAAAAGTAGTAGCCATTTTGAATAGTTTGTCAAACAAGGAGAATTTGTCTGGGTAAAACTGTTCTGTCATTTTTCACATGAAATAGATGTGGATGCAAGTGAAGTAAACATTAAACAAGAGGCTCACTTGAGACTGCATCATTTTACCTGCTACTAATTTTTTGTCAAGCAAAATTGAAGTTTTTGAGAGAAAAATTTTTTTAATTCATTTTCTGAATGTCCTCTAGAGTCAGCAACTTGGATTTCTCATCAAAACAAGAAATGAAGACTCTATTTCTAGTATTAGTGATATTTTTTCATTTACCCACATCGTCCTATGTTAAAACTATGTCCTGCGGTGGCAGCCATCTTGGATTTCAGATTGACACAAAAACAGTCATTTTGTAAAAGACCATTTAAGAAACATTCCAACCATATGTGCTGTCAAAAGGATTTGAAATTTCAGGTAAGAATAATATTAAAATATTTTTACATAAGGTCATATGCCTGGTGGTGGTGACCATCTTGGATTTCGGATTGACATCCAATGATTATTCATGTACAGTTTGGTTTTAATCGAGTTTATAGTTGTGAGAAAAACTATTTTTCATATTCCCATCTCTATAGAGTCCTATGTTAAAACTATGCTCTGGGATGGTGGACATCTTAGATTTCCGATTGACTCAAAAAATATACATTCAGTAAATGACCATCGAAGGCATATTCCAGCCAAGTTTGCTGTCAAATGGTTAGTGGTTTCATATAAGAATAATTTGAAAACATTTCCCTATAGGGTCCTAAGTTAAATTTGTAAAATGGTGGTGGTCATCTTGGATTTCCGATGTAGAATTTGGGTTCAATCATATTTCTGGTTTCTAAGAACAATTGTTTTTAATTTTCCCATACATATGATAAACTTTGTCTTCTGATGGCAGCCATATTGGATTTCTGATCAGCAAAAAAAAAACATTTTACAAGGGCAATATAAAGAACATCCCTACCAAGGAATAATTCCATTGCACATGCAGTTTCGGAGATTTTGTTTTTACTTAAGCCAATCATAAAGCAAAGTTAGCTCTAGCAGTCATGTTGAATTTCCAAATTAAAGGAAAAACCATGTAAAATATTAAGGACTAACCAAATAATATTTCTACCAAGTTTGGTTTCAATTGGGCCAGTGGTGTGTGAGAATGGACACAGACAATGCAAAGTGATGACAATACAGTGCAATCTGACACCTGAGTTTTCCAACATCCTGTGGCATCCGACAAAAAATTATGGTCTCAAAGTAGTTCTGTTAGCATAAATAAAACCTGAGTATTCCGACATCCTCTACAATCCGACACATTTCCCTGGCCCCTTGGTGTGTCAGATTAGACAGGTTCCACTGTTTTAACATGGAACTCTGTTCCGAGTGATCTAAAATAACATCACAAACATAGGTAAAAATAAAATATTTAATGAACATCAATTATTATTGCTGTAGTACATCTCAGCATCACTGTGAGAACCTCAATGATGGATGAGCACAACATACATTCCAGAATAAATGTCAAGATCAAATATAGTTGAAACAATAATGTGTGGCTCATGAGAAATAAATAATATGATGACAATTGTGGAAAATTATTAAATATGAGTATGTACACTCCATATCTATATGTTGACCTAAAATGCTTGATGATTATGAAGAAATGAAAATATAAAGTAAATTCAGAAAATTTGATGATGCGTAGAGGATGATCTGTTTACTTGAAGAAAAAGTAGGTCAACTGTTCATGGCAGACTTATGATGTAAAGTTACAAAGAAATGGCCATATAAAAAAAAATATGTGACATATTGCAAGGGAGCATTAACATAATGCTGTGGTTGGAATGGCTATGAAATCACTATGATCAAAAAAATGTTATTAAATGATACATAAATCAATTACAAAATGTATCTTAGTGGTCAGTTTTATTGGTGGAGGAACCAGGAGAACCTGTAGAAAATCACCAACCTGTCACAAGTCACTGACAAACTTTTTCACATATAGTTGTATCAAATCAAATGCACCTCTCCCTGAGAGGGATTCAAACTCACAACTTTAGTTTTAATACAGTACTCTACAATAATAAATCTCCTGTTATAGCGATGGTTAAAACTATTGTCAAGCTTAGGGTCAATCTTTAATGAATTTTAATTTAAATTCCTACCAACTCTAATGGTCAGAATTGTTTTCTTGTGAAAACACAAACACTTTACTCCAAGTTAGTGAATACTTTACACAGTTTACATTGCTCATTCCTCTAATTTTCGTTCATATTTTTCATTAAAATTTTAAAATACCACTCAAAAAATCTTTGAAAGCCCTCAAAATGTTTAAAACTAAATAGACACTGAGGTCAAAGTTCGGTATGACTGGCTCCACTGAGCCTTGGACCTCTTTTCTTCTCTTTTTTCTTTTTGGTCGACTTGGGTTTCACTTTTGATTTGGCATAATCAACCATCTCTTTCATTGCCTGAAAAATAAAGTGGGAACTGTTATATTGTACAGTGGAACATCGTTATCTAATCTAGGATAACTCAAGGAGAAATTATGGCCCCTTTGTAATACAGTAGTCCAACTGTTATAAGGTCTATCTTCTGCAATGAAAAAGTGTATTTGTAAGATGGGTAGCTCCTCTTGAGTGGGGACAATTTAATAGTATTTTATTATCTCAATTCATTCAAATATCTTGCTTAATAAAAGGGGTGGCCATTGGTCAATGAATTTTAAAAGTAGATGTTTGTTGTATCTTTTTCTTCTTTGGCAATACACTAACATCTAAGAACATGCCCTTTGTGTAACCTTTCATTCACCTTTGACCTTCCATTCTTATACATGACAGTCAAATGTATTGACCAATCAAATAATAGCTCTTGGCGTGTACTTGGGTTTTATACCTAAAGGATTAGAAGGCTCATCTCTGATTGGTCGGTTGAAAATATGAACACTGACTTGACCCCATACATACAGGATGTCATATCTCCAAAGAAAACAAAATTAAAAAGATACGGCAAACATCTAATTTTAATTAGATTGGCCTTTGGTGGGAGTGGCCTTAAAAGAGGAGAATACTGTAGCCATTTTCTCAAATACTCAAATACTCCGATCAATTCAAAGTAAAATCGTTAGTCCATTCTGCTTCAACATAAAAAGGAGCTACTATAATTAGCTGCATGCAAAAATCACCTTTTTGCTCAGAAAATATTTTTCACAGCCTGGGTGAATATTTTTAAACACAAGAATTCAGCAACTTGCTCACACAATTATATATTTAATTTTATTACAAAAATTAATAGAAAAATCACAGGAACAAGTATTCCACATATGCATACTATACATAATAATTTACTTTATTATATGACTTCAGATAATGTCTTTTTCTGATTGGCTGACGTCCCTAGTAACCATCTTTATAAAACATTATAATCACCTCGTGGTTTTGTTTACCTTGTTGGAATGTTATAATCACCTGGTGTGACGTCTCGCCAGGTGAATATAACATTCCAACAAGGTAAACAAAAGAAAATGTCGTGAGTCAAAACTTATTTTAAGGCTGAAAGAAACATATAAAATGTGTCATATAATAAAACAATTAATGACTTTTAATTCGGTGGATACCAGGATTTATTAACCTAAGAATAATATATTTACCTCGGCCCTAAAGGGCCTCGGTAAATATAATATTCTTGGGTTAATAAATCCTTGTATCCACCTCATTAAAAGTCATTAATTGTATACTGGTAGTATTTTATGACCTTGTTTTATTTACAAATTTAGACATAGAGGTCATAAATAAAACACAGTAGCAGAACTTACACTTCATTATACACTTACAAATAAGATAAGTCATGATAAAATGTTACCAGCAATAGAGATAAGACCCCATGCCATTTTTAAAATTTTAAACAGCCATAAATTTCTTTTGTAGTTAATATTTTCTGTACATTCCGTGGAAATATAAATGGACTGTTTATTTATTCAATATACTTGTTTCTTACTTTTTTTTAAAGGGTCGGTGTAGAACGATTTACATCTACCAAGGCAATCAGTACCTATCTCCGCAGCTATTTTTTGTCTATAAAATGCGGCTACAGGAATTTTTGTAAAACATTGTACAGTGGAACTTGTGCAAATCCGACACCCAAGTTTTCCCCGACATCCTGTGACATCCTAAAAAAATTTATGGTCCCAAAGTATTTCTGTAAACTAAAATGAAACCCAAGTATTCTGCCATCCTGTATAATCCGACACATTTCCCTGGTTCCTTGTGGTGTCGGATTAGACAGTTTCACCATATCCTCCTAAAATAAAATGTTGTTCCCTTACCCTATCTTTCATCTGTTTAGATTCTGCACTAAATGGATTAATGTAATCTTCTTCTTTTGGTATCAAATTCATTTCTTGAGACATCTACAAGTAAAATACACAAAAGTTCAATATGATTGATTGACTGATTTATTGGCTGGCTGGTTGGTTGGTTGGTTGACAGGTGGATGGATGGATGGATGGATGGATGGATGGATGGATGGATGGATGGATCGATGGATGGATGGATGGATGGATCGATCGATTGATTGATTGATTGATTGATTGATTGATTGATTGATTGATTGATTGGCTTAGAATGATTCCATATAAACATTTCTGTTGCCCAAAGAAAGCAGATATTTTAATGAACACTGATAGGTTATGCTGTATATCAGTTTTCAATGAAGCATTTTTCTTGGTTTAGACACATGCTTAAAATTAATACCGCTGACCATCAAATAAGCAAGATTTGTGAGTCCCATTTGCCCACAATTACAAAGGTGTCTGTATTTTATCTACAATTTCAGATGGCTGGTGGTTTTCAGGGGTACTTACAATAGACACCATTATGGAAGTTTGGTATTTCTTCAGACCTACGATTAGACATCGATTACCTGATTAGGTGAGTCGATAGAGTCATTGATTTCTTACCACAGCTTAACACCAGTGATGTGGGTTCATAACCTGATATCACCCTCAAATGTTTTCAGACATTTACCCATGGACTAGTCAGTTCGTGATATCTGCTAGTGCTTTATCATCAGAATATGTGTGGTAGTGATCATGCTATAGCTAACAAGAAACCTCAGACACCCCGTTATCTTGATTTTTTAAATAAATTACATTGATTTATTTGCCAAATTTTCGAAATGGATCCCATTTTAGACTAGAGTAAAACGATGTAGCTGGCCACCCACTTTTCAAAAAGTATTATTCTCCCTCTGGTACATGTATGTCTCAGATCAAAAACCAATTGTCTGTAAGTTGTTTTAGTAAGAATAATAAAAAATCAGTTTGAGTTACACCTATATAGCAGTCAATAATAGATGGCATGTTGAGAATTAATAGCTGCTGAGATTAAAAAATGATGGAAAACTGAGGATAATTGCCTAACTTTAGTAAACTAAATTACAAAAACACACCAAGATTCACAATGGAATGCTGTAGTACATTTATCTAAAAAAAACAAAACACAATCCATTAAAACTTTCTGCAGCTGTAAACACTAAAGATATTAAACCCATGTCACGTAAAAATATTTTATTTTTAGATTCAAAAACGTAAATATAGACATGCAGCATGAACATGTTACAAGATTGCACCGATTAAAAGTTACGCGATCTTAGCAACAAGTGTACATACAAGTCAAACCTGTCTATAAGGTCACCTCTATTATGCAGTCACCTGTATTAAAAGGTCACTTTTTTCTTGTTCTGTCATAGAAAATTTCATATAAATTTAACCTCTTTTAAGAGGTCACCTGTCTTATAAGGTCACTTTTTGTGCAATCATAAATTCACAGTTTTCATCATCTTTATGTAATGAATAAACAATTATTTACACCATACACAACAGATGTTAAATAAATAAACAGGGTATTTTTTTTGTGTGAGGTTGTAATCTACTTTTCTCAGCTATGTTCCTCTCATATGTTTACGATATTAAACCAGATATATCAATAGCATCATAGGTTTTATTCAAGGGCAAGACATAATTTCGTGAGCCAAAAAATATCTAGTTATTTCTTTTAAGTATGTAATGATATTACCAGCAATCCTTCTATTTACAAGCGTAACACTGTTGCCCTCATTTCCCAAAGGTACACTTTTGTAGTACAATGCATATACATTCTGGATTATTATTATTTTTTTTTTCATCATGGGGCCGTCGTAGTCGTAATCGTATGGTAGTTGGATTTACAACTACCTGTGCAATCAGTGCCTATCACCATTAAAGTTATGAGTTCAAACCCCGTTCATGGCGAGGTTACAAGTCCCTTCCTTTCTTTTAATTTTTCTGTATTTTGTCTACTTAATAAAACTGTTATTATAGAGACAACACCTGATTACTGATAGCTGTGGAGGAGACTCTCCAGCAGTCAATGTAATATCTTATCAGTAAAACAACTGTTGTGTTACATAGACAAAATTAAATGGATATACAGGTATATAGAGAGGGACTTGTAGCAAGTCTATGGCGAGGTGTACTCGATACAACATTATGTGATAAAGTTCGTCAGTTACTTTCGACAGGTCAGTCCTTTTCTCCGGGTACTCCGCTTTCCTCCATCAATAAAACTGACTGCCATAATACAACTGATATATTGTTGAAAGTGGCATTAAATACCATAACCCTGACCCCCCCCACTCCCATCCAAACCCCATAGGTTAAGGGTACAATGTAATACATATACATTCTGGATTATTTTCTTTTTAACAATAAATAAATTTTCAGAATTCAGACAGAAATGTTATAATTACTGCTATTAGGTAAATATAATGCAATTGAATAAATTCTCAACAAAACAATCATTACCAGCACAATCTTTACAAGAAAGTGTTCCTAAGGTAACAGAAATAATTGGCTAATTATTAAAACCAGTTGTTTAACCTGTTTACCACTCATCAATAATATCATTACTCAAATAAAAAGAGCTTGAAAGGTTGATAGAAGTATGTTATTATTTTTTACCCCTTTAATAAATGTACTTTTTTAATTTTTTGTTATAACCTAAAAGTTTACAACATATTGTATGTTATCATGTGTGTATAACAAGCACTTATTCAGTAAGATTTTTGTTACATGGAATACACAAGTAATTTGGAACGATTTGAAGTCTTTCAAGAGAAAATTATGAGAAATTTGAATGTAAATAGGATCTCCATGTTCAAAGAGTTATTGAAATTCTAACAGGATTATCCATCAGCTTATTAGTCAGAGTTATACTGAATGATTGCTGTTTAACACATAATGAGAGATTTTTCAGCTACGAGAATAAGTTATATTTCGTGAAATGATGATAATGTCCGCTTTGTATTAGACCAACAGTAAGAATGATAAACAAAAATCATTGGATACAGATATCAAATATTCAGTATCGATTTTATCTCAATTTTTTTTATAAGATTTTGGAACAGTTCAGACAATGTGTTATTTAAGAAATAATCCATGGCAGCCATTGTGTTATATTCATTTAACCATGGGCTGGGCCTTTATAATCGTCAATTTAACCCCTCGATTATAAAGGCCCAGCCCATGGTTAAATGAATATAACACAATGGCTGCCATGGATTATTTCGATTCTAATAGGACAAATACGGTAATTTACTTGTAAAACGCCGCCTATACACACAGCAATGTATTTGGCTGTTCCGTTACCCTCCCGAACACAATGATACGATTTCTATCATTTCTAGATGCGATTTCCGTCATTTGAGATTACTAAATGTTGTCATTGATGAACATCAATTCAAAAGAAAGGGAAAATACTACAAATCCAACTTCGACAAGGAGGCGTACACGAAGCCAAAAAACGTTAGGATCTCTATGTTCTAAACTGGGAGTCTTCATATGACGTCATGTTGTTTACGTGCCAAAATTGTCAACAACATTTCGCGGAATTTTAATTTTCTACGGTAAATGTAGGTCAGTATAACATACACCATTTCGCGGGAGGTTACACGGAATAGCCGAATTGACAACATTACCGCGTTTGCGCTAAAAGTGTTGTTGAGTATTATATAAACTGACGATAACACGGCGTCATATTAGAATTTTTGTTGTTCATTTTATTATTACTGCAGTGGCAATATCAGGTGATTATCAGAAGATGACAATACTAATTCAAAATACATGCACTTGTTACAGATCATCGGTAACCCACAGCTGATCATGCTCCGATTACTCTATACTGATCACATGTGGGTCAACTTGCGGATAAATCTTTGCTTTGTTGAAAAAAAACCTATTAATAGTCACCAATCAAAATCATCGCTTGATATTGTTAATCTCCTAGTTCGAAGTGAAATACCTATACAGAAAAACGGGGTCTACCATAATTTGCAAGGAATTCCTTTCTTAATTTAGATACATTTAAAAGCTGTCATTTTATTGGCTATAAAGACAGTTGTCGGGACTTATCAAAGTGTTGTAAAACGGTCACATGACTACCGAGGATTTTTCTGCCAGTTGACGAGTGGAGAATAATTAAAGCAAGATCAGCCATAGGTTACCGATGATGGTATTTGCAATAAATACTTAAACTATGTTAAATGTAGTACCATAATAAGCTTTGTATAGCATGCATGCACGTGACGGATATACAGCATATTCTTTTTCCAATAATAAATTCTAACATAGGCAGGGTTTTTGTTAGACCTAATAATGTTACGGACAATTGTCCTAAAAGTGGTATTTCCTATCAGTCATTCCCTATTTACTTAGCTAAATATTTGTCCTAAAAGTCTTCAAAGTTTAGGTCATTTTCAAAATCTTTAGGCCATTTGCCTAGAAAATGCCCCAAACTGAAACCCTGATAGGCCTCAAATCTTTCTGACTCACCCAGCTAAGGCTTATCAAATTATTTATTCTGATCAAATAAAAAAGTATTATACACAACACTCTCTTGTAAAGTTATGATAACCAGGTATTTATTAAGTACATGATTTACTGTGTCAGAGGACATCAATGTGTTGTTTATCAATCAATAACATCTCCTTTGTTCTGGAGAATGTAATTATTCTAATGAAAAATATATGTTAATACTTCTTAATATTTTGAAAGTCACATTCTGGTTTCAGAAGTTTGGAAATCGCATTACCTGGCCCGGCTTGTTCAGCTTACCTGTGCCCAGACTCTTTGTTCTTGATTATAGGGTAGTCTCTCTCTTATAAGGCCACTATCAACAAAGGCCACATCTCTTATTAGGCCAGATTTCAGATAAATGTACTTATATTTCAAATTTAATTCAATTTCAACTTAAAATGCGGAAGTTGCCATTTTTCTTGGAGAGTATAAAATAATTCACACTAAATTTTTCAGGTACTTTTTTTAAAGAGAACAATAGTTGGCTTAAATTGACTTAGTCGTCCTAGCTGACAAAAAGTGAAAACCTAATGACATATTACATTTGAATGGATTTTTGTCAATTGAATATAAAAAATTATATAGGTTAGGTAGTGGTGTTCATTGTTACTTTTCAACAATTTTTCAGCTACATGTATAACATGACAACCAAACTTATTGTAGGAGGATAGCCTTGAAGAAATAACAAACTGCCTAATGAAATCCAAGGCCTTGGATGCATGGTTGTCTGGAAACCTTGGAAAACTTAACAATTGAGGTTGGTAACTGGGTTAAAATAATAGTCAATGATAGAAAAAAAACAATGGTGCTTTATAGATCAAAACTTCAGATGTCCTTATAAGGTCATAATCATTGTGCAATCAACTATCAATATACTGATTTTGAATTTTCAGACCGCACTATTTAATAGATTTTTAATATTTTCCTACCAAATTGAGCAATTTTTCACTGCCTCCATCAAATACTTTTGATTCTCCTGAAAACCATACACTCCATCCCATCAAGGCATTCCATTCCTTATTCTTGTCATAGAGATCATGAACTACATCTGGTAGTCTTAAAACGAGGTCACCAAACATGGCAGTATTCTCCACAATCTTAGAAAAGGCTGGAAAAGAAAACAGAAAAAGAAATACGATTGTACAGTATATCATTTTTACAAACAACCAAGCATAACAATTGTAACCTAATTAAGATTAGATGTTTGTTGTATCTTTGGTCATACATTAACATCTAATGACATTCCTCATAGGGTGAGGTCATGGTTCATATTTTCAACCGACCAATCAGCAATCAGCCTACAAAATCAAAGGCATAAAAACTGACTACAAGCCATGAGCTTTTGTCTGATTAGTCAATATATTTAACTGTTTTGCATATGATTGGACGGTCAAAGATGAATCAAAGGTTACATGACATGACCTAAAGTGTAATGTTGTATGATGTAATGACAGAATTGCTTTCAGGTTCTTCAGAGATTTCAAAGAGGAGGGTATCTTAAAAAAATACCACAGTTTATTATGTTGAACTATGTCCAGTATTGGAAGCCATCTTAGATTATATAACGACCGTATATGATCATTTATGATACAATTTTGGTTCATTCAAGTTTGTCTTTTCTGGAATGAAGTTTTATTTTGCAAACATTTTCCCAGTTTTCTTAATACTGGTATACTTTGTAATGTAATGGGACCCATCTTGGGATTACGGAGTGACAAAAAAAAACAGCAACACAAATTTTCTATAAGGTCATGTAAGGTACATGTAACAATTCCATCACAAATGTGGTTTATGAACAAATAAATATTTAGAAAAACATGCAGGTAACATTTCTCCCAAGTCTGGTTCTATTTCAGATTTTATCCCACAGAGTTTTGGTTTAGATTTGATCCCACGATGGCTTTGGTTTCAGATTGGATCCCACTGTGGTTTTGGTTTCAGTTTCGATCTCACTGTGGTTTTTGTTCCAGATTCGATCCCACAGGGTTTTGGTTTCAGATTTTATCCCACCGAGTTTTTGCTCCAGTTTGTCCCACAAAGCTTTTGGTTTCAGATTTGATCCCACGATGGCTTTGGTTTCAGACTTTATACCACAGAGTTTTGGTTTCAGATTCGATCCCACTATGGTTTTTGTTCAAGATTTGATCCCACAGGGATTTGGTTTCAGATTTGATCCCACTATGGTTTTTGTTCAAGATTTGATCCCACAGGGATTTGGTTTCAGATTTCATCCCACAAAGGTTTTGGTTTCATATGTGATCACACAGATTTTTTTTTGCATAAGATGAATTTTTCTGACAAGACATATTATTCATCTAAA
Organism: Gigantidas platifrons; assembly: GCA_002080005.1. Lineage (NCBI taxonomy): Eukaryota > Metazoa > Mollusca > Bivalvia > Mytilida > Modiolidae > Gigantidas > Gigantidas platifrons. The sequence goes on from MJUT01034596.1 coordinate 324,952, forward strand.
GACCACCAGTAAATATAAATTTTCTTAAAACCTTTTTTCTTTTGATTCAAATTGCTAATGCCTAAAATGTCTCATTATAAGATGATATATTACCGTAATTAAGTTACACAAAAAATCTTGAATAATATAAATATTTTAAATTGATGTTTTGTACTTTCCATGGTCACAGGTTCCAAAGTTGAATTGCACTTACTCAAAACAATTTTAAACATTATACAAATAAAATTTGTCTGTCTGCCATAGTACTTTGTCTATTTCAAGTAGAAATACAAGGAAATTATATAATAGGCTGAATCTTTGACTGCTTTCTTAATGTCAATTTAATTTTTTGGAATAATATCTAACATCAAGTTGTGTGGTTCATGAAATCCTAGATACTAGAAAATATAGGAAATTATATAATAAGCTAATTCCTTGTTAACTTAACAACTCTTTCACCTTTGTACTTAATGTCAAGCTTTTGGGGAATAATTTTCATACATCAAGTTGTGTGGTTCATGAAATCCTAGATTCTTAAATCTTTTAAAGAAAAAATATATTGAAGTTAAATTAACTGTGCTAACTCAAGTTCAAAAGAAATATTATATGCTAAAAACCAATAGCAGGTTTTGTTATCATATGTTTACAAATTTTTATGCAGGTGGGAATCTTGCTATATATTTCAAACATAACTGATTTTAAGGTAATATTACACCAGTTTTGGGTGAAGAAAATGTTTACCTGAAAATTCAATTTAGAATACGGCGGTACCTTTACTAAGCAATTCATGCATGTCTCAAGTCGAAATATGTTCCCAACAACTAGAAATCTGCAAACCCGTGAGCATGTTTGTCGTCCTCATAATTGTTGTGGAGACTGATTAACTTTCGGTTGTTTTGTTCCGATGATTGCCGATCATGATCTTGTGAAGAAAAGATAAACAATCATGGATGCTGAGGTAAGCACGCACACATTCATGACAATGATTATTGAGGAATCTGTCTGTTTCATGTTGTGTGAACCAATTTTTCTTTTGCAATTATTCTTATGTGGTACACACGGAATATTATTTTTTTTTCTTTCATCAACTGAACATTGCGCATGAGCCCGAAAGAGTTTAAATCTTGGGTCACGTGCATATCCTTTGCATTACTGTACGGGACAACAGAATTATCTGCTATCAAATATTTTGCGATTAGGTCTCAAAATCTGCTTTTGAGCGGTTTTTTAATGTTATGCAGTTGATTTTAGTTAAAATTAAGTGACATATTAAGTGAAAATATTGAATCCAAAAATTCCATGATATTTGTCTTTCATTGAAAATTAACCAGTATTCTACTAGTGTTGATATTTTTCAGTCATAGAATGCATAGAAATTGGTATTTGTTGCTTCCCCGCTAAGCACACCGCATTGGGGAGAAACACAGACTGTAAATTCAGTGAGCTAGCATTATAAAAATCCAATTAATTGTGTTGGTCTAGTACAAAGCAGACCTCATCATGATCTCATTGAAAATTAACATGTTTTTGCCATGATATAGCTGAAATATTGCTGAGTTGGCATTAGATGACAATCACTCACTCACTCTTACATATACAGGTACCTAGATTCCCTCGTTCAAAGTGCCTCCCACCTATTAGGGACCATCAGGGTGGCTATAGTGGCCCTGATTGTCCAATTGTTGGATTAATATCAACCTATGTTATTCGTTGCCTAACAGTCCTAAAGTTTGTCAATTTGACTGCTTCTGTGGCAAGGTGTACACAATACAACCTCTTACAACAGTGGTTTTATTCCCTACCCCATCCACCACCGTTTCCCCAACACCCCCTCTCCCAAAGTTCCTCTTCCAATAAAATTGATAACTGAAAAATTGTTGAAAGTAGCATAAAACACTTACATTGACCATAGTCCATCAATAAAAACATAGATATTTAGTGTGTACATGTAATTATACCCTTTATACACTCAAAGTCAAAAGATTTGGAAACATAAATATTTTTTAATTATTTGGGAACAGAAAATCCAAAGGACATAAACAGGACGGCCAAAATCTGCTCAGGGTACTACAGAAATAACCAATCTTCCTCAGGGTACTACAGAAACAACCAATCTTCCTCAGGGTACTACAGAAACAACCAATCTTCCTCAGGGTACTACAGAAACAACCAATCTTCCTCAGGGTACTACAGAAACAACCAATCTTCCTCAGGGTACTACAGAAACAACCAATCTTCCTCGGGGTACTACAGAAACAACCAATCTTCCTCAGGGTACTACAGAAACAACCAATCTTCCTCAGGGTACTACAGAAACAACCAATCTACCTCAGGGTACTACAGAAACAACCAATCTTCCTCAGGGTACTACAGAAACAACCAATCTTCCTCAGGGTACTACAGAAACAAACAATCTTCCTCAGGGTACTACAGAAACAACCAATCTTCCTCAGGGTACTACAGAAACAACCAATCTTCCTCAGGGTACTACAGAAACAACCAATCTTCCATCAAGTGTCTAAAAATAATGATTTTTCTCATTTTTATTTAATGAAATATCCTGTAATATCACCTGCCAGCTGAGGAGATTACAGCCTTAAAAAAAAATCATTTAACTTTAGAAGAATTATCAAATAATAAATCTTTACCAATTAACTTTATATATTTTTTTACATTTTTTTTATCCATTAGTAAGATCTTAGAGGAAGCTACTGTTTACAGGACATAGATGTCAGGTAACTATGATAAAGTTTATATACACTGCACCTGTCTTGTAGAGATAAGTCTAAAATGTTTATCATCTCACATCAAAAGAGAGGATCTAAAAAATGTAAGGTCATTGAAATTATATTCTTACATTAAAAAAAATGTCTTCTTTTTTTCTCTCTTCTTAAATTTATGTTTCATGGTTTGTTTGTGGTTGTTTTTTTTTTTTACTTTTTCTTATCTTTTTTTTTGGCATTTTGTTTATCATCTCACATCAGAAGAGATGCTCCAAAAAAAATACAAGGTTATTGAAATAATATTCTTAAAATCAAAAACATATGTTCTTCTTTTTTTCTCTCTTTTTAAATTTTATGTTTCATGTTTTTGTTTGTGGTTGGTTTTTTTTGTTTTGTTTTTTTTCATACTTTTTCTTATCTTTTTTTTTATGCATTTTTTTTATCATCTCACATCAAGAGAGAAAGTCCCAAAAATGCAAGGTCGTTGAAATAATATTCTTACAATCATAAATAATATTTCATCTTTTTTCTCTCTTTTAAATTTATGTTTCATGCTTTGTTTATGGCTGTTTTTTCTTATCTTTTTTTTTTGGCATTTTTTTTATCATCTCACATCAAAAGAGAGAGTACAGACATGCAAGCCCATTGAAATAATTATATTCTTACAAATGCAAGCTCATTGAAATAATTATATTCTTACAATTTTTTTTTAATTTAATTTATGTTTCATGGTTTGTAATTTTTTTTATTTTTTTCTGGCAATAATTAAGAGATCATCTCTCATGTTCTCAAAAAAAATGTCAAGATCATATTTCTATCTTAATGTGCTTGAGTGGATTTTAAAGCCCTTTTGTATAGAAAGATGTGCGACTTAAAATAAGATAGGAATTCTCTTAAATTTTTCTGACAATGTTTATGTTACATAAATCTTTCAAATTTTACTCTGTGATGCATAAATCGTGTAAGTTATAGTTTTTGTGATCCTACCCCCCCCCCCTTTTTTTTCTTTACCTGAACTCTGAATAAACAATTCTAAATTTCTACCCTTTAATCTGATGATGATTTTGAATTTATTAATAGAAATTTTCAAAATGGTAAAGAAAATTGTAGTGAGCTTTTAGGAATATATATTCCCCCTCATTTGGAACCCCGCATTTTAGATCCCATCAGATGAACCAATTTTCTTGAAAATTATAATCAGAGAATATCAACCTAATAAAAGACTTCCCCATCTCCCCCATCGTTTGTCATAACATAACATTAGATTAAAATTATCTTTCCTATATAATGAACCCCTGGTGAATATACAAAAAAAGATTTAACAAAATGCCAGCTGACTCAAAATATGTAACAAATAATAATGAGCTTAATAGATATCAGGAAAAATCTCAATTCAAAACATTTTTGTGTTTAAGAACTTTCTACATTCAATAAATTAAGAAGAAAAAAATTTCCTATTTAAAAAAAAAGTGCTTCAAGAACTTTCATGAAATCCAGTTTTCTTATGAAAATGAGATTTGTTTTTTGTTCTGGAACACATTACAGTCATGTAACCACACAAAGACAGTTTTGGAAAAGGTCTATATACTTGAGAACAGATGGTCAACAGCATACGAGCATCAAATTAGTATGAAATTTGAAAATTACTAGAAGTGATATTTTTATCTGAAGTTTTATCTGAAATAGTAGTCTTTGTACATGTACATGATCACCAATCGTCATGAGAAACAAATAGTAGTCTTTGTACATGTACATGGTCACCAATCGTCATGAGAAACAAATAGTAGTCTTTGTACATGTACATGATCACCAATCGTCATGAGAAACAAATAGTAGTCTTTATACATGTACCGGTACATGGTCACCAATCGTCATGAGAAACAAGTAGTAGTCTTTATACATGTACATGATCACCAATCGTCATGAGAAACAAATAGTAGTC
>MJUT01034596.1:339246-353106 GCA_002080005.1 Gigantidas platifrons
GGGTTGCTATAGAATCCTATGGGAAAGATGAAATTTCGTACATTAATGTTGATAACTTCTAAATGGATAATGATAGAGACATAAAATTTGACATAGTGATAGGTCACCATTAGAGGAGCAATTCCGCGTTTCAAAATTTTCAGGATGTCTGCCATTTTCAAAATGGCTGCCAAAACACGGCATAAAAAATCGGCGGTAAAAATTCAACATTGTCCGATATCATAAAAAATTGATATGTAGGTAGATTATGATGTCCCGAATTGATTCCCGACATCGAAAAATTTCTACCGGTCGCCATTTTCAAAATGGCCGCCACAATACCGTACAAATTCAACATTGTTCGATTTCAATGAAATTTCACATATAGGTAGATTATGATGTCCGGAATTGATTCCCGACATCGCAAAATTTCTACCGGTCTCCATTTTCAAAATGGCCGCCACAATACCGCAAAAAATCAAGCTCAGAATTTGTCACAATGCAAAGTGTTCATTTAAATCTGTTGTCAGTGGCCGGTTTGGGAGACTTCATAATCGTTAGATTATAATCATATCTTGTTGCATTTATTGTTGTTGGTTGCTTCTTTTCAATTACTAAGAAGTAAAAGTAAAATAAAACATGTCATACATTTTGTATGGAAAAGTGAATTACGTTACAAAGAGACGCTTTATTTCAACCCAAGGTATATCAAAACATTGTGTGTTGATCTATATAGCCAAAAATTGATAGGGTATATAAAATGTTATAAAATGAAATAAGTGCATTTAGTCCTCTTTTTCTATGTTTCTAGTTGGTCCTAAAGTTTTCAGCTTTGTGGTAAAGGGGGTCAAAGTCATATTTTAAGGGGTTCAAAGGGGGTGGGGGTTGCTATAGAATCCTATGGGAAAGATGAAATTTCGTACATTAATGTTGATAACTTCTAAATGGATAATGATAGAGACATAAAATTTGACATAGTGATAGGTCACCATTNAAGTGCATTTAGTCCTCTTTTTCTATCGCTTTGAGTTCAAAAATGTTAACTATAAAAAAGATGTAGACAAAAATAAAGAAACTTTATTACCAACAAATTGATTAACGTCTTTTCATATAAGTAAATTTCTTGTTAATAGAAAATTTAATACATTTGTATGCTTTACCTTTTTAGTAAGTAAATATACTTCATTTTTCCAAATTTAGAACATAATATTAACTTATAATCGACCAAAATTTTAACTTTATAAAGCAATAACGTAATTCACATGAACAATTACCTTAATGTAATTACACAACGAATATTCAAAAGAAAAACACGAATCAAGAACTGATATCTAGCTGATTTCTTATTGTCCAAATGTTACATTTTCAAAATATAACATTTATCAGTTATTCTGTGTCAAAAAGTTTGCTTCCGTTTTCTGATCGCTTTTGGCTCAACTTAACTGATTTTGGATGAAAAACGTTACGATTACTTTACAAAAAGAACGAGAAAATCCATTAAAAATCATTTTTGTTTTGTTTTTAAACCGGGGGTATAATCGTTATCTACGTGTCTACCCGTGGGCATTGAGATTGTACCAACCTTCAGCATCGCTGTACAATCTTCGGCTCCGCCTCAGGCTATACAGAAGTGCGTCAGGGAGGTACAATCTCAATGCCCACGGGTAGACACGTAGATAACTTATATTATAACAACTTTGGATTGGTTAAAACCCAGGGCATAAAAAACCCATATTCCCGGGCATTGCTAGCCCATATTACTGGGTGTAACTACCCATTAACCAATCAAAAGTTGGTATCATTTTCAAGATAGGGAAAATACATGACGTCAAAGCTCGCGACGTTGCGCACCTAAGTCAGGTTTTCATTTGTACATAAATTAAACATAACAAATAAAAATTGACTTTGATTTTCCTATTTATTTCAACTAAAAATAAATCCTAAAAAATAACAATCCTGTTTATATTATGTACAAATAAAAACCACTCATATAAACATAATGAGCAAATAAACAATCCAAATATAAACAATTCTGAATGTTTTGGTGTAAAAGTTGTTAAAATTTATCCAGAAATGACTTCACAATAATTTTTTGAAAAAATATGGTTTTGGTTGATTATATAGGGATTTTTTTTTACATGTTGCAATACTTTTGGCAGAATATTGTTACGGAAAATGGTATTTTGGGGAATTTTATGTGTTTAGTATTTGGTGAAAATCACGGAAAACTGGAAATGAAGAAGAACACGGTTATTGGTAGGCATTTTTGTTAATCTAAGCTGTTATTGGAAAGATAATTTAAGAAATAATTCAGGAAGACATACTTTTTGGTATGTTATAATATGGTAGCCTTATTTGAAGGGGGAACAACATCCGATCCATATATAATTGTTATATGAAGGCGCCATGTTTGTCCCTTCAGCTGTCCCGTTAACTAGAAGGAAATAGCCTCCATTAGAGGTTAAAGTTTGTTGTGCTTTAACACTACAGTAGGTATATGAACTAATCATTCTGTGGTTGGTATTAAGAGTGTAGTAAATACCTTGAAACCACTTCCTCCTGCAACTATTCATGTCTCAATGGACGTTATAGATATCTTTATACCAATGTCCCCACAACGTTGACATGTATGTTTGTGAGACGGTACATCCTTGATTAGCATATTCATTTAAGAATTGAATGCAATCTTCTGCAGTTTTATTTGCATGTGAAAGCGTTGACATAGTACATTTTTGTATGAAGCGTGGTAGCACTTCATATTAAAAATGTACTTCTTCCAACGCTTTACAATCATATACAACTACAACAATACATTGAATACTTATAATTACCATTTTACATTATTAAACACAATTAAACTTATTGTTATTTGTTTTAATGTTCCGCATTTTCAACTGTTGTTATGTGTAGTTTTATTAGTTTTTATTACATTCGAAAATAGTTTGCGGAAGTAGGCGTGTACATATGTACATTGATTTTGCGTTTCATTGACTCATGCAATTTCAATATTGATGTCACGTGTCAACCAATTACACTTCACTCTATCAACCAATGTTTGGTTTAGATTCACAGATGAAGCTTACATGAAGTATGACCATTCCGAAGATGAATTTCTAAATGCTCATGGCTTCATAAAATTTCTGAATCCAAAATAACATTTCGGGACACCACCATTTTATTTACAGATAGATTCATGTCAACCTATATATACTACAAACACACTGACAAATATCAATATCTTTCTTCACAAGGCTGTCGCGATAGACACTGTACTAAGTGTACCTCCCATAGCACTTCGAGTTAAGCAAATCTGTTCGAATGATGAATCCACCAAAAATGTCCCAATTAACCCAGCAAGCTTTTAAACAACGAGTGATAGTCACAAAAAAATGATCAGGATTCTTCTCATGCTGACACAATAAGAACAAACCAACTATTAGAATAAAAAAAAAAAAACAATCGGACAAAGCTTGTGCCTACATACCACGCATTGGCAACATCATAAACTTTACAAATATTTACAAACGTATGACGGTCATCGGGGTGATTATGACCGAAAGCTATACCTTCAACTTAATCGTTAAGATTGACTGGTCACAGTAGTGGAAATCTTAAAACCATAGAATCACTATTATTGCCAATTATGCACACTGGTAAAATGAGAGGATAGGTCGTGAAAGGTGCACGTGCATACATGTTGGATAAGAAAGGTGAAGACATTTTCTCCATTGAGAATAAATTAGTAACTAGAGGATCAGTGGGCTGAGCCTATGTCGCTATCCTTTCATTCTGCTTTGAGAAAACTTATACCGAACCTTCCATAGGTGCTTCCTACCAAATTTCTGTTCATTTGGCTACTCGGTTTCAGAGGAGGATTTTTTTTAGAAATAACCAGAAAAAAAGAATTGCCTATGGTGGCCACCTTTGTTAACAGATCGGGACGAAATAGCATTCTTTATAGAGGACCGTCCATAGATGCTTTCTACCAAGTTTCGGTTCATTTGGCCAGCGGTTTCAGAGAAGAATATTTAGAAATTGACCAATCAGAAACAAGAATTGCCTGTGGCGGCCATGTTTATTAGATCGGGACGAAATGAGCAACCGTTATAGAGTCCCTTCCATAAATGCTTCCTACCAAGTTTCGGTTCATTTGGCCAAGCGGTTTCAGAGATTTTTTAGAAATCGACCAATCAGAAACTAGAATTGCCTGTGGCGGCCATGTTTGTTAAGTTTAACGAATCGGGACGAAATGAGCCATTGTCATAAAGGACCTTCCATAGATGCGTCCTACCGCCATTATGCAGACGAAAAAATAACCAGACTGTATTAAGAGTTAAAAATACGTGTATTTTTCCATTTGCATCCTAAAAATCTTTTCCTGAAATCATTTTTATCTATAAAATTATAAACTTACCTCAAAATATCAATAAACAGCTGCTACACAAGTTAATGGTCAGATGCAATAGTTGTCTGCTTTCACAGGAGTTGGAAGTTCTATCAATAATAAGGCATAGATGGGCACCTCGAAGATCGCTGGGCAACTATAAAAATGTTATAGTTGCCCAGCGATCTTTGAGGTGCCCCTCTATGCCTTATTATTGACAGAACTTCCGACTCCTGTGCTGTTTTCGATCAGAATCTTCCGGTGTAAGGGGAAAACAAATCTATGAAACCAAGCACCAATACGGTATAGAATGAAAATTCCGGGAAAATTACGTTACGGAAGTTAATATTCAACGGAAAGGTTACCATTTTTGCCAATGAATATAACCAAAGCTTGGTAGGATATTTCAAAAATAAATTATAAAAGGTTTTTTTTTACCAAAACAGTAAATTACATTTACGTAAAATGCTTAATTCTTTTCAAGATAACCGTTACGGAAGCTAAATCCTTAAAGGAGACAAAGAAATTGTTATATAGCTATTTTTCTATATTTAAAAAAGTTAACGCCTGATATTTTAAGTAAGAACTTGAATCAGGAAATGTGCTGTCTCTTTTCAAATTAGTATTTAAACCCCTTTTTCATTGTAAGATATACTCTATTGGCAGGCACTCCAACAAAAATGTTACGGAAGTTAATGTGCTTTTAGCGACATGAAATTATTGTGTGTGCATCAGCAGCTATGCATATCGCACAGAGAGCAGTGATGTTTTTCAATTCTATGTAAAAGCTTTATTCAAGTAACCCATTAAACACTGTTGTTTCTGTTACTGGTACCAATACATCTAGGCTTGAAAAGATACCGTTGGTGAAGCGACACAGGTTTTTTCAAAGCAATAGAACTTCTAACAGTGAAATAAGTTCGAATGAAAATCGGAATGGCACTCGATCATCGTAAATGATGCGAATAAAAAAAAAGTATATACATTATGTTCAACGGTACAACTAAAGCTTTTACCGAGGTTTACCCATATTTTTACAAAGGTAAATTTAAGCGACATACCAAATAGTTATATTCCCTGAATTGGTCCATGTATTGTAGAATGACTGATAGTGTCAATGTTCCAGAACATACGAGTATTTGGACCGTACGCATATTTTTTTTCAAAATACCTATACGGTCGGAACGTACGCGTACGGTCGGACCGTACACGTACGGTCTGCCTAGTTTTAAGAATTTATCGAGGTTTCAAAAATATTTTACAGATTAACGTTATTCGAATCTAAAACATATTTTAAAAAAAAAGTTAATTATCGCAATTGTACAATTTAGAAATAAGTTTAATTTATAGTCCAGTCAATCTATGGGAAAAAATTGCCAAACCTCAAACTAATTGCAAAAGAATTTATTTCAACTGTAATTAGTCCTTGACATAAACATATTCAACATATAAAAAGTCTAGAAAAATCTAAATAGGGGAAATGTAAGAATTTTATGAAAACAAAATATGCAAAAATATGTATTGCTTCCATCGAATTTTTAACTAGAAAAACTCAGATTCAACTGATGGAACAGTAATGGTAAGCTTAAGAATAATAATTAACATCTATTATTTACAGTTTTACTTTGTAAAATGTTTAGGGTCATATAAATTCGGAAATTTGCAACAGTCGCCGTTGTCTATTATTGACATCCTGATTTCATCTGCTACAAGTACAAATTAATCCACTGAGCATTTTCCGTTCTCACCAAATGTCAGTGTTAAATGTGCATGACAAATATAATACAATGAAATTTAAAAAAGTCAGAAAATCAATATTGTATGTGGAAAATATATAATAATAATTAAAAAAGAAACCTTCATCAACACTTTTCGGTGAAAAAAATGTATGGAAAACCATTTGGGATAAAAACACAGAAATAAAGACTTTTCGACAAAACAGAAGATAGCGATTTTTAGAATAGATTTTAAGGAAGAGCAAGCATAAATATCAACACACAACACCCATAGAAATAACGATCTTACAACACACAACAGTATATAGTCTATTAAGGATATGACACATCTAAGGCGAACAGGGACAGCCGTTGGGGATAAAGTGTTATTCAATGAATATACACCATTCAAGTCAAAGATGGACCTATTCCTAGCAGATTCGGAAAATAAACAAAGCGTTATTAACATGCCAAGTTAAATATTATTCAAATAGGGATGTTCAACAATACATACCTCTGGTGATGCAGATGTCTTGATTGTCAAATAAACATTAACTATAGAACACCGAAGTGACAATCAATAATGGACAATCCACAGACACTGGCATCATAGGGCATACAAGACGAAGAAAAACAAAGCAAAAACACAATACAATATGTGTTGGATACCACTAGGTGCAAGCAAACACAAATAATGTAAATAAGACACGAGCCCCCTTACAAACACCTGGAGGTGAAGAGGAAACCGAACATAGTTTTATGCAGAAATCATAACGTAACGGATATCACAAAACGAAACTCAGAATGTAAAGACACATAATAGGACAAGACAAGAAAGCTGAAAGAATTAGCAACACGGACCCCACCAAAAAACCGGGAGTGAACTCAGGTGCTCACGAAGGGTAAGCAGTACATGCTTCTTATAAGACACCCGCCATGTTACTCATATATACAGTAAAGTCCGGTAAAAGTAGTGGCAGTGATAGAGGAAGAAAACATCTACGTAAAAATAAAAGATACATTGTCATTTGAGATATGGATATTTCGTAGCGGTCAACCAGATTGTGATCCCAACAAGAATATTTGTAGTGATGACTTCAACCTATGAGAAGCATAGCCTTGTTTAAGTAGCTTCTGAGTCAGCAGCTGAGCTCTGTTCAGAAAAGCATTGTACTTGGCACAAGCTCCAGAATAACGTATAAGTTGAGAAATGTAAACCCCATATGCTGATGATGCTGGAATATTGCTACTGATGAAGGGGAAGTTGACTATTGGAAAAATGAAGTAATCGCATTTGTCATAGAGTTTTGTTTTTGAATCTTCATCCGTGGTCGACCTCAAGGGGAAGGTCAGGGTAAGAAGCAGACTTTTGAGTATCAGGAGTATCCTTAACATCAAGCTCATTTGGATAGATGCGATGTAAATGATGACCGAATCGAATCAAAACTACAGTTGAAAGTGCTGTCAACAATCCATCAGTTCTTCTTTTTGATCTTGATTCAAGCGATATATATATTTCAAATCAATGAGTACCAGCTCTACAACGATGAAAATATGAGATATCCGTAAGACAAAGTCAACACTTGGACTGGACGCATGCCACATACTGCCATTTGTTCAATTCATGCTATTTCTGGCTGTGACATGACCTCTCGAATGTTACCAAGGCAAACGTGCTTATCTGCAACTACAAGAGTGTGTCGTAACAACATATCATATCAACCCTCTAGAATAGGGGTGGGAAAGTGTGAACGGTAAGAACAAATTTATCCCCTGCACCTGAGCGACTAATTAAAGTAATAAGATATAACTGTAAACTTAACTGTGTCACTAAAAATGTAGTGGTAGGAAACATGGTTTAGATTGCACAGTTGGATGTGGAGACTGTAAAGGTGTTGGTTGCTCAAATACAAACTTAAATAATATAACAGGCGAAGACATGACTAAAGATATGTAATTAGGACTATGTGATCAGAAACATCAGTATTGTTACATGTTCTTACGTTTTGACAATCTTATTAATTTTAAGTGTTGAATGTTGAATGTATATTGTAACTTCAGTAGACGTTATTCATTACTGCTACATCAATACTTTTTATAGGTTACTGCTACTATTTCTAATATACTTCTATTAAAACATTAAAGTTTTTTTGGCCATTTTATAAAAATAAATAGGATAGAATTTTAAACTATCTTGTTAGGTAAGATTTTTTTTTTAATTTGGACAGTCAATTCAGTATGTTAGGTAATATGTACAAATTAAAAAAACTAAAAAATCTTCCATTTTGCACAAGTTATCCATTCCAACAGTAAAAAGGTTTTTATTTCAAATATGAAACATTTTATATCTATCATAACTATGTTGTCCCCCTTTTTTGTCTTCGAGATAAAACACAAGAAATCTCTGCATTTTCCTTTGGAATATTTCTTATTTGGAATATAGATCAGCACCCTGTTATTCAAAATAGACTTCTTGTTATTACCTATATATAAGCAACAACATTAAGTTGCATCATAATTTCTATATTATATATAAAAAAAAAATTTGTGTAAACAAGAAAGAATCGAACATATGAGAGAAAAGGAAAATTCTAATAATCCAAATTCCCATTTTGTATACATATTTGTAAACAATCAGTATTATTGGCCCCATATAATTTTATATGTTACTATGTTGTGCTTTGTTTTACTCAATTGTTTGATTAAAAATGACAAATTGCACAAATAATTTTTTTTTTTAATATTACAACACCTATTTATTAATTTCGGCAGGGTACTAGTACATTTTTGGATTAAATAGAGAAGGCATAGAAAGAAGACCTGTATTTTTTTTTATCAATTTGAAAGATAAAACTCCTCTCATTAGTTTGATGCATGATTGGTATGACTACACTTTCACTGAATGCTTTTTTTTTTCACATTTACAACTGTATATGTTAAAAAAATATGTATGCTGAAATAGTGAGAGGGGTTTAGAAAATCTCATGAAAAAAATATTTTTCCCTATCTAAATTTTTCTAGACTTTTGATATGGTATTAGGAAGACATTTTGACAGGAGAAATCCAGAGTTAAATTCTTTTGCAATTAGTTTGGCTATTTTTTCCCATAGATTGACTGGACTATTTAGTGAGAACGGAAAATGCTCAGTAGATTGATTTATAGCCTACTTGTAACAGATGAAATCAGGATGTCAACAAACAACGGCGGCTGTTGCAAATTTTCGATTTTATATGTCATATGACCCTAAACATTTTATAAAGTAAAACTGTAAATAATAGATATTAATTATTCTTAAGCTTATCATTACTGTTCCATCGGTTGAAACTGAAATTTTCTAGTTAAAAATTCGATTGAAGCATATGCAATTTACACACGAGTTATCTCCCTTATTTTCATATTTTTTCCATATTTTGTTTTCATAAAATTCTTACATTTCCCCTATTTAGATTTTCTAGACTTTTTATATGTTGAATATGTTTATGTCAAGAACTAATTACAGTTGAAATAAATTATTTTGCAATTAGTTTGAGGTAAAACCGTAGATTGACTGGACTATTAATCTACAAACTTACATGTCCTGAATTTAGCATGTTCGTAATAAGTGAATTCTGCTCACTCGCAGTTAACAAAATAGTTTAAAATTGAATAAAGTTATTAAAGTAATCGCTAGTAAACAGAATGTGGGAAGAAACATTTGAAGCATATTTAGGAACTTTATTACAAAAACCATCAAACCAACTGTTTACTCGTTGGAAGGCCGAGAGAATTGCTAATGTTTTAATGATGAGAAAATACAATAAGAGAGTGTCAACGTCTAATGCAAAAATTGAAAAAGGTAGTTTTGTAACCGTAAGAATACCTATTGATGATAGGGCATCTGGTTTATAGATATTCGACTTTAAATAAAAATTATTTGATTTGGTGATCTACCACGATTATTGTGTAGGGTTGATGATATTATTGGTAAACTAAAGATGCGAGTTTGTACAAATTATCATGTGAATTTGGTGTGTTAAATTCATTTTATAATGATATGGGTGATATAGAACTTTTGACACGTAAAGCTGAAAATTCGCATTGGAAAAAAGAAGAAATTTCTCTGCATGCTGCTGCAAAACAAGCAAGTTTTTCTCTTGCAAGCAAAAGATGTAAATGCAAGGGAACATGCATGAACAAAACATGTAAGTGTAGAAAGTCCGGCGTTCCTTGCAGCAGCAAGTGTCACTCTGGGCGTGCATGCGAAAATGTGATTCAGGTAGACAATTAAAATTGCATTATAGCTCAAAAACTGTTTACTTTTCATGAGGTGATGGTGTTTTGTTAAAGAATCCCCCTCTGGTCTCCAGCACTGTATCAACTCAGTTCAAAGATATTGTAGTGGTTGGAGACTTGCTGTGAATCTCAACAAATCAAAAATAATGATTTTTTCTAAAAGAAAAACTGAAAAACACTCTTTTTACTTTTATTATGGGCCCAACACAGTAGACATAGTTGATTCCTACAAATATCTAGGCATTATATTTCATTTCTCTGGTAAATTTAAGGAATCAATATCGAATCTTGCAGATAAAGCTAGAAAGGCATATTTTGCACTGAAATCAAAACTACCATATAATTATAATTTGTCAGCTAAATCATGGTTAAAATTATATAATTTCATGATAGTTCTCATTATTACTTATGGGTCAGAAGTATGGATATCAGATTTTAAGTCAAACTTTGAAACACTAGATAAGACGGATTTTGAGAAAATACAAAGTATGATTCTTAAAAACATTCTTGGGGTTCACAGCTAGTCCTCAAACATAGCTGTTAGATGTGAACTTGGAGCATATCCTATAAGTATAAAATGTTATGGACTAATGTTTGGATATTATTCACGCTTAACTGAGATTGATGAACAGTCGGGCGGTCCTCATAAATTGCTTAAAGCTACATTTGAAGTAGATAAATCTCTCAGCATGAAAGAAAACTCTTGGTCGAAAAAATTAAGTGAATTTTCCACTAGTATTAAAATACCCTCCCTCAAAATTTCTAAGCAATCATACAAGTTGAAACTGGTAGATTACTACAAATCAAAAATTAAACTCCAACTATCCAAAATAAAAGGAGAATCTTCAGGTAAACTTCTATTTTTTTTCTAAAAAATTTTTGGAATTTGAAATGCAAGAATATCTAAAGTTTAACCTCCCCATTCATCTTAGAAATAAATTATCAAAATTACGAATAAGTGCACACTCATTAGCTATTGAGACTGGAAGATACTCAAAACCAAAAACACCACCTAATGAAAGATTTTGTAAATTTTGTATCAACCAAGTGGAGGATGAACACCATTTTTTATTCCAATGTCCACAGTATAACCTGTTGAGACAAAAACATAGTTTAATAAATGTGAAAACAGACATATCATTGATTACAAAATTAAATCTCAAATCATTTGAAGGAGTCAAAAAGATCTGTTTATATATTAAAGAAACCTTTGAAGTGAGAGACCACCCTGCTGTTCATCAACAAAATTGATAGATATTAATAGGATATATATATTGCCCAATTTAATATTTGATCAATATTGAATAATTATGTAAAATGGGCCATTTTATTTTATTTTATATATATATTAATTATATATATCAGAACTTATTGATTTTAATGCGTTCTATATCAATTGTATGTTATACGTATGTTTTGTGTTCTATTGTGTGTATTGGATCACGCCTCTTATGTGCTCTTTCCAATAAAATATTTGAATTTGAATTTGAATAGTAATCATAATTATGATCAATATAATTTGTAAAACTCAATAAAAGTTTATGATATGATGTTTGTATTGAAAAAACCCATATGGTCTAAATACCCGTATGGTCCAGCTCGTACTAGACCGTATGAGTATACTGATACGGTCGGACCGTACGCGTACGGTCCAAATACGCGTTTGGTCTGGAACATCAATACCGTATCATAAATATCGACAATTATATATTACAATTATCGAATGTTTAAATTACTAATAAACAAAAAAAAAGGTAATATTTATTATGCTTTTTTTCCCATCAAATCACGATTATTACTTAATTTCTATGTAATTAAATGTGCATTGTGCTCCTTTGTGCACAATGCTAGCTCACTGACACAACAGTCCGCGGATAGACATGTCACACCACTCGACACATATTCCTGATTAAAAAAATGACATCCATGAAAAAATGTATGACTATTTTTATTTAACCTCTATACATGTATAAGAATATGTTGAATACTTGAATTGGAGCATCTTGAATAACTCTAAATTCTTTGAAAGGTCTGTCAACAGACTTTATGGGAATTGGGTGATTTGAGCAAAATAGTTTCTTTTTTCCTTTCTTTTCAATTTTGATTTTCATGAAAAGACAACCCAACGCCAATTTGTGCATTTCCTTCCACAGTTTTTTTTTATTATTGTTTTTGATATTTTTACTTCATGTTTTTGTAAGTAATTATCACCCCAAACAACTGCTTCTTTGAACTAATTATCGATCATTACGCTTTTGTTTTTAATATATCTTAAATTATACTTTTTATATTGATCAATTTATTACCAAATTCTTTACTGTAGACACTTGTCTCTGTAAAAAAGATGTACCAATATCATATTTACAGAGACAAGTGCCTGTGTGTAGATTTACTTTCTTTCATCGTGTACATGTAATATTATAAATTCTGTGACACGTTTTTACACAACGCGAATGTCCATTGCCGTACTGACAATTATATATATATGTTACAGTTATCGCATGTTTGAATTACTATTAATATAACATAAAATATAATATATTTTTTTTGTCAAATCACGTTTATTATTTAATTTCTATAAAATAACATACAATAATGCTAAATATGATATAGCCAACAAATCCGTATATTCGGGTCTATACCGATACTCATTTTCTTCGTTAGTATAAACATATTTTATTAATCAATACATATGAATATAGTACAACAATTTAAATACAACAATAGTAATGAATATGAATTAATTAAGGGGATCCGAAAACAAGTTATTAAACTTATATAAATCCGTATCCCAAGTTTAATTAAATCTACTTTTAATAATCTCAGAAGTTAGATTACGTTGTAAGGATCAGTAAAAAAGATAATTGTATTTTACACTATAGGGGATGAATTGTACAGGAAAGTGAAAGGGGTTGGTGAATTGTGAATTACGGGGTAAATCGTTTACTACTTAAAATGAACTTTTGTACTGACAAGAAGATTTCTGTGTTCTGGCTAACAGTTAACTCATTAGATCCTACCAATAGAAGTTCAGTGGACAAAGGAATAGGAAGGTTAAGGGCAAATATGTGGCGTTGTCTAGGTATGTTATAGTGAGGACAGTTGAGAAGATAATGAGTAGGAGTCTCTATAGCACCACATGTACAACGCGGTGAATTTACAATATTTTTCCGAAATAGATCGGAATTAAGAGCACTACACCCCATACGTATTCTAGCGTGAAAAATCTGTCCTAAACGGCTACCGACGTAAAAAAAATGTGGGTTTATCATATATAATATTAAGGTTCAGTCGCGATTTGAATACATTAATAGAAGGACAATTGTTTGTGCTATCCGGAAGAAGATTCCAAGACCGTACTGTCTGAGGTAAAAAATAATTTGCATATAAAGTGGTTCGAGCTCTGACAGGCGGAATTAACGTTGAATGTCTTGTATTGTGATCGTGAATATTTCGAAGGGTGTTAGGGACAAGACTACTCAAGTACCCCGGGGTTAATCCGTTATTCA
>MJUT01034596.1:359198-383665 GCA_002080005.1 Gigantidas platifrons
CCCCCCCCCCCCCTTAAAATCAAATGGTCGTCCCATTATATAAAAGTAATAAGTTTTGGGTATTTCGAACTCAGCTTAATTGTCCGTTTTTCTGTCTGTTTGTCTTGCTGTCTATAACTTATCATTTAACTGCACAATGGTTTGCTGAAACTTTACGTTCACCCTCCATGACCCATCCCCAAACTTTTAGGCGAACGAAAATATCCCAGTGCATAATTATAGCTTTATAAAGAGGTTCATATACATATGTGTGTGTGTTTACATACCATCATAATATGATAATAGAGGACGTTAGTCCTCATTACTGTAGACCACGTCGGTTGGACCCCCCGAGTAGACAACCTACTGATGCTTTATTTCTCGCGTCTGATCTCGTGTCTATACTGATCGCGAGATTTAAATGTTGGGGCGCTGACGAATAATAGTCATTTCGTACCATATCAATTTCGTACATTCCATTTCGCACTACAGTGAAAACCATGTAGTACCATATGCAGATCGGTACATTATTACCATTTCGTACAATATTCATATTGATACAGTCGTACCAAAGGCAGATCGACACATTATTACCATTTCGTACCCTATACAGATCGATACATTATGACCAGTACGAAATGGTATGGTACGAAATGGTTATGGTACGAAATGATTAGCTTCGGTAGTGACACCGTGAAACTCGGACGTGTAAGCCAGTTTAGATACGAAAGAAAATTACTTTCATGAAAAAGATTTAAATAATAGCTACTTTGTTTTGTATTTGTTAAATAAAATTTTAGTGTATTTTCATTCCCAACTCAATAAATTTCAAAACGACATCTATTTCATTTGCAACTGAGTCTGTATCCAAACTCTGGACAGTTTTCGTATCCGCTACCAGGGAATTATACTAAAACTTGTTTTATAATTCCCTGCCGCTACCAAACACAATTCCTGTTCAAGGTTATGTGTATTCCTAAAATTAACATGTTAACATTTTTTTTTCATTCATTCCATCGGGGGCGACACTTAGCGGAGGTGCCAGTCGCTAAGGTAAACATAGTTTCCTAGGGTGCCCTATTCTGCGTCCGCGTGATATACTGTTATTATTATTATTATTATTATTATTATACTGTTACCAAACTATATATAGCTTCTTACCGTTGCTCTACCTTATTAATAGAGGTATTTTTAGTATCACTTAATTTTAAATACTAACGTCCTCACTATAGGCCATGCCTACTCATATTAGGTGTTGCCTAACTTGGGACGAAGTCCAATAATTATTTTAAACAATATATCGGGGCCAAACTCCGGACAGTTTTCGTATCCGCTACTGAACATGGTTCATAACCGGAAGTAGTAAATAAACTTTATTGTACTATAGCTTTAGTTTGCACATTTTGTTGTTCATGTGCGATGCTTTATTCACGAGAAAAGTCGTCATTAGTTTTATACATCATAAAAATTATAAACATTGTTGGTCATCTTTGTTTATGGTTGTCAAGGACTACTTCACGCTCTATCTCGCGATATTTTGAACAGGTTCCACTTCTCACGAGAGCTGCAACTTGATTTTTTTTTCTACATCCTTGTACCCGTTCTTGATTTTATTTATACAATATGTCGTTTGTAGTACTTTGATACTCGTGCCCGTACAAGAGCAATTTTTTACAGCATCGAATTGTTTGCAGAAACCCTCTGTAGCTGTACATGTATTGCTTCCGGTATGTCATTTCCGGTGCATGAAAAGTTAGTCATTAGTATATAGAAAAAAATTGCTATTTCTACCATAGTTGGGACTTCGTCCCATATTACAATGTTTTGCAAGTTTTAATAGCTTTTTTTTTTAACTCGTCAGACTCTTTACAAATTAAGTAGCGGTCCATTTAAGAACCATGCAATTTTGAAAGAAAACAAAACACCCTTTAAAAGGCTTCGTATTTTTACTTTTTTATATTTTATAGCTTGGTGGGTGTATAAAACGAAATGGATAACAATTCTTTCAAAGTGACTGGTCAGATACTCGAACTTTAATGTGTAATAAGTTCTATTGTATTTCTTCACAAATTTAAGAGGTATCCCCCTTTGTCTATTTTTTTCAATGCATTCTATTAAATTATTATCCCCATGACCAGGATTTATTTGTAAAAAGAAGCACATGCATATGGTATTGTGTATTCTAAACAAAGCACACACAAAATATGTAAGCTCTCAACCAATATTAATGAATCACCTATTGCATAATTCTTAGCTGGAGTGATGATAAATATTTGTATATTGATTATTACTAGTTACTGTTCTTTTTTCAGAAACGTTAAATGCATTGTTCTTTATTCAATAAATTGTTCATTTGGTCTTCTTTTGTATTTTAGCTCACCCGACTAAACAGTCAGGGTGATTTTGTGCCATCACTTGTCCGTCATCCGTCGTCCGTTAATATTTCACATTTGGATCTTCTTGAGAACCACTGAGCAGAATTAAACTACGCTTGGCAGAGGTGTTCACTATGAGGCCCTATCCTACACCAATTGTGCTACGTTTTATGCCGATTCGTCAAAAAATGGTCATCAGGAGACATTGGAAACGTTGTTAGTTTTTCAATAATCTTTTTTCAAGAACCACTGAAGCGATGGTATGGAAACGTGATTTGTATGTTAATTTTAAAGTCCTTGACAGGTCTTGCTATTTGTTGAGCCCATCGGAAATTCAAAATCGTTGCCAGCGGAGGTCAAAGTTTGCTTTGAAACCATATGTAAAGCAACATTTTCATGGTCTACTTGAAAAACACTGAACAGAATTTAACAACACTTGGCAGAGGTGTTCACTATTATGTCCTACGCAAGTGTTGTTACTTTTCATGCCGATTCGTAAAAAAATAAAATAAAAGAAGAATGTGTCTGAGGACACGGAATTCCCCGCTTTGAGTTAAGTGGGCCTAACTTCCAAGCCGTATATGGGATCTGGCTGAAATTGAACTTGACCTGCATATTATGATTGTAAACATTGTCTTGAAATTTCAGAGTCCTTTATATGTGATAATGTTTCTCATGCCGATCGGAAATTCAAAATGGTCGACAGCGAAGGTCAAAATTGCTTTGAAAACCTATGAATTACATTTTCGTCATCTCCTTGAGAACCACTGAACATAAATTTAACCAATTTAACTTTGAGGGTGTTCACTATGAGGTACTACACAAGTGTTGTTACTTTGGTGCAGATCGATAGGAGACTTTGAACATTCTGATTGATCGATTTTCAAGAACCACTGAAGGCATTGTCGGGGAAAATTTATCAAAGTAGTCGTCCTCCTCACTACCTTTCTCACCCTTCCTCTCCATCCTCCTCACTGCCTCTCTCCCTCCTTCCTCGCCTTCATTCCTTTCCATCCTCCTCACTACCTCTCCCCTTCTTCCTCTCCATCCTCTTCCTCACTACCTCTCTCCCTCCTTCCTTCCCATCCCCCTCCTCACTACCTCACTACCTCTCTCCCTCCTTCCTGTTCTCTACTTCTATCCCTCCTCACTACCTCTCTCCCTCCCTCCTCCTCACTGCCTCCCTCCTTCCTCTCAATCCTCCTCCTCACTATTTCTCCCTTATTCCTCTCCATCCACTTCCTCTCTCCCTCCTCCTCCTCACTGCCTCTCTCCCTCCTCCTCCTCACTACTTCATCCACTTCCTCAATATCTCTCTCCCTCATTCTTCTCCATCCACTTTCTCAATATCTCTCTCCCTCCTTCCTCCTCACTACTCCCTCTGTCTCCTCACTAGCTCTCTCTCATACCTCTCAGTCATCCTCAGTCATTCTCTCCCTCATTCATATCCATCCTTCTCACTACCTCTCTCCCACCTTCCTGTCATCCTCTTCATTACCTATCTCCCTCCTTCCTCTCAATCTTCATCACCACCTCTACATCCTTCATTCCTCTCAATCCGCCACCTCATTACCTCTCTTCTCTTTCCTGTAATATTATCATCCACCTCATTACCTCTGTCTTTCTTTCCATCTCCATCCTCCTTATTAACTCTTCCTCACTGCCTCTCTCCCTCCTTCTTCTCCATCCTCTTCTTAATTACCTTCTCCGTATACTTTACTCCTCCGTCCTCATCATTCTCCTCCTTATTACCTCCTCGCCACTACTTCTCTCCTCCTCGTTTATCTTTGTCACTTCGTCCTTTCCATCCTCTTCCTTCAAATCTCCTCTTCACTACCTGTTTCACTACTTCCTTATCATTGTCATCCTCACTATCTCCATCCTTTTCCATATTGACTCCCTCCCTAATTCCTCCCCGTCATCCTCCTTATTTTTAGTCCGAGATTCCTCTGACGTTCGACGACTATTTAGAACTTGCTGTTGTCGTTGAACGTCAGATAAGTGAGACATGGACACATTTTTTTAATTTTACATAGACAATCGGTCTTCATCAAACACACTAAAAAGACAACCAGTCTGTTGTATTCAGAAATGCCCAAGTAATGTTGCAGTTCAATGGTGCTGTTAGTGAGTTTATCATTGAAGATTTATATGACTTGACCACAAATACGGATTTGTAAAACTATTGAATATTTAATGAAAGTGAAAAAAACATACACTTGCTCGCTATTTAAATTTCTGAAAAATAACTCATGAT
This sequence comes from Gigantidas platifrons, assembly GCA_002080005.1. Lineage (NCBI taxonomy): Eukaryota > Metazoa > Mollusca > Bivalvia > Mytilida > Modiolidae > Gigantidas > Gigantidas platifrons. The sequence goes on from MJUT01034596.1 coordinate 363,810, forward strand.
CTGTAGTATAAGTACTTAATAAATATAATTTTATTTCCAGCTTGAAAATGTTGTTTTGGAGGAGGCTGTAATGGATGTCAAAGAAGTAAGACTGTTGGATCATGAAAGAATTTTATCTTGCAATCACACCTTTTTGCAACCTCATAAAGGTGGTAGAATAACATCGAGACTTATAAAGTCATTGACCTAATGAAGTTTCTGGTACCTTTTGATGTTTTAAGAAGAAAGGGGATGTAGTTGTGTACCAGTTCATATCACAAAATGTCCTGCTTTTTTCCATTTTTACTGATAAGCTGGGTGGGCATGTATGGAAAATAAATGTAACTTTTTAAACAATCAGAATTAAGTATTTCTCCTAAATTTATATATACCCCTCTCAATAAAGAATATATTGCTTGATATGACTGTCCATCTGTCAAACCACTTAGTTTTTTTTGGATATAATTGGAATAACCAAGCATTGTCTCAAAATATAACATTTATTTGTGCAAGACTTAGAAACAGGATGAAATGCAAGTCTCGCCGAGCATTTCTATCCTGCTTCGCACCGAGCACGAATAATTTTAATATTTTGGGACAATGCATGGTTATTCCGTTTATAATGTAACACCATTTGTTTCTTCCAGACTGAAGATTTTTCTAGAATTCTGCAACAATATAATATACTTGATGACGAATATGAACAACAGAACAAGTATTTGGCAACTTTTGGCTTACAGCGTAATCCAATTGTTGGAGATGGAAATTGTCTCTTTAGAGCAATCAGCTTTTCTCTGTTTGGCCATCAGGAAAATCGCCTCCAACTTAGGAATATGTCAGTAGAGACACTCAGAGGTAATATAGATATCTTTAGGAATTACTTTATTGATGGCCCTGGTACTGTAGAAGAACAAATTGACCATTTTGGTCAACCAAGTACTTATGCAGGACAGGAATGCATTCTTGCACTAGCCATGGCTTTGAATAGAAACAACATGGTTACCGTCGGTGGTGATTTAAATAATCGTGTTGCCACTTACGAGAACTCATTCACGCCTGATCAGGCACACCCCCATATTCATATCATATGGCGTCAAGCTGGTGGTGGTCATTATGATAGTCCTATAATATATGACTTCGCATTTATAAAGTCTAATTTTAACGTTTTCATGCTGATTTTTTCATTTTTTTTTTTTTAAACGCGGAGTCATATCGGAAATGTCAAAATTTACGTAGCACTTTCCGATGTCATTTCAAGTCGGAACAGATTCACACGTTAACCCACTGCACACCCCCCGAATCATGTAATTTACACCCCTTAACAATAAAAATGAATAAATAATTAACCTACCTTATCTATAGAATCGTTAATCCCATTAGAACTGACAATTACTTTTCCAAGGCGAACTCATTCTACTGCCGCCATAGTTTAAAATCAGTGTTAATTAAATTTACGGATTCTAGAAAAATATGTCACAAAACGAATTTTTTGTACATTGTTAAGACTTTTTTTTAATGTTTGCTAATAAAATGCAGGTAACGAACCCCTGTTTTTTGGTAATTCTTTGACAGTATTCAAAGTATTATAATATCAATATAAAGTATTTTGTTTGTGGTAAGCGAGCTTCAGTCTTCCGTAAAGTATAATAGTGATTCATACAAATTATCCAGATCGCGGTAAAATAAAAAGAAATCAGTCAGTTTTGCGGCTTTGATGAAATTGGGTTTTTTTTCTAGCTGCATGTATCTTCTCAAACAAATAATTCACAATACAGAATGCACTGCCTGACGAGTTTGCGGTGAGCGAAGCAATCCTCATTCACCGCTAGTGATTTTAACAGTTCACATATGCAGACTAACTTCGATGATCACACTGTCTTCGAACGTATCAACTCAAATATTAAAATGTAGTAAGTATCCAATTTCACTGAGTGGCGAGTTCGCGGTGAGCGAAGCAATCCTCGTTCACCGCTAGTGATTTAAGCAAACTTAACATAACTCCATACTGTTTTTCAAACGGTTCAACTCAAATATTAGAATGTAGCAAGTATTCAATTTCACTGCGTGGCGAGTTCGCGGTGAGCGAAGCAATCCTCATTCACCGATAGTGATTTAAGCAAACTTAACATAACTCCGAAGATCATACTGTTTTTCAAACGGTTCAACTAAAATATTAGAATGTAGTAAGTATCCAATTTCACTGCGTGGAGAGTTAGCGGTGAGCGAAGCATGCAATCCTCATTCACCGCTATAGTGATTTTAACAGTTCACATAAGCAGACTAACTTCGATGATCACACAGTCTTCAAACGTATCAACTCAAATATTAAAATGTAGTAAGTATCCAATTTCACTGAGTGGCGAGTTCGCGGTGAGCGAAGCAATCCTCATTCACCGCAAGAAAGTTCTAAAATAGTTCATTGACTTTGAATAACTCTGTTTTTCAATGGAATAATTTCAAAATGAGAATGTAATTATTTACAATATAAGAATATAAATGGATAGCAAAGTAATAACTTTTTTTTTTTTAAAATAGATTTAAAAACATTTTTCTATTACTATTTGCTGCAGTTTACGGAGCCACAATTTAGCTAATGTATCAATAGGATGAATTCCATCTTTGTATAAATCTTTGAAATTGTAAGCATATTTTGTTTGAATTCTGTTTTGTGAGCGTCCACGTCTAACCTTCGAAGCTCGTAATAAATCTAACGAAAAGGGGGGACTTCTGGTTGAATTTATTGAATCAATTTCATCATTTAAATTTCCAATCTTACCAAATAAAGCCTCATCATCATCTTTAAAAGAATCTGGTGTACTATGTTTTTGGTATTCATTCCATAATCGAATGGAAAATACAGGGCATTGTAGAAAAATAACTTCGGTTGAAGCATTAACTTTCAGAACTTCCCTTTTTATATTATGCAATTTGTCAACGACATCTGCAACTGAAACGTCTTCGTCTAAAGACAGATACCTTGTCCTGCGATCAAACTTGGTAAAATCACATGTACCTGTCCAAACCATCAGCAATGGTGAATCCACGCCTCTAACAACATCTAATATTTTCGACAATAGGTGTCTATTTTCACTAGAAGCTCCCTTTTGAAACACTATATCAAAAATATCCTGCCATCGTTCCACGACTCTTTGCAAGTAATTACCCTTGCTGCCATCAAAATTGTATTTTGTTAAACCTGAAGTTTGACATCCACGAATTTCTAAAATTGTAATTTGGGAGGCTGTTCACGGTCACGGTGAATGAGGATTGCTTCGCTCACCGTCAAAATTGTATTTTTGTTAAACCTGAAGTTTGACATCCACGAATTTCTAAAATTGTAATTTGGGAAGCTGTTCACGGTGAATGAGGATTGCTTCGCTCACCGCAAACTCGTCAGGCAGTGCATTCTGTATTGTGAATTATTTGTTTGAGAAGATACATGCAGCTAGAAAAAAAAACAATTTCATCAAAGCCGCAAAACTGACTGATTTCTTTTTATTTTACCGCGATCTGGATAATTTGTATGAATCACTATTATACTTTACGGAAGACCGAAGCTCGCTTACCACAAACAAAGTACTTTATATTGATATTATAATACTTTGAATACTGTCAAAGAATTACCAAAAAACAGGGGTTCGTTACCTGCATTTTATTAGCCAACATTAAAAAAAAGTCTTAACAATGTACAAAAAATTCGTTTTGTGACATATTTTTCTAGAATCCGTAAATTTAATTAACACTGATTTTAAACTATGGCGGCAGTAGAATGAGTTCGCCTTGGAAAAGTAATTGTCAGTTCTAATGGGATTAACGATTCTACAGATAAGGTAGGTTAATTATTTATTCATTTTTATTGTTAAGGGGTGTAAATTACATGATTCGGGGGGTGTGCAGTGGGTTAACGTGTGAATCTGTTCCGACTTGAAATGACATCGGAAAGTGCTACGTAAATTTTGACATTTCCGATATGACTCCGCGTTTAAAAAAAAAAAATGAAAAAATCAGCATGAAAACGTTAAAATTAGACTTTATAAATGCGAAGTCATATATTATAGGACTAGTCATTATGAGTCTGTGACAGAACAACAACAGAGTTTATCTTTTTTCCCAAGGAATGATCGGCAATAAAGATAATAGCAGGACAAAGCCTTAACCATGTTAACTAGCAATGTGAAAGAAAATTATTATGAAATGAAATGCTTGATTTTTTTTATTGTTATTCTGTTTATTTGTTTTTTCAGCAGGACAGGATCAGTAGAGATGTTATGTGATTGCATGGAGATACAAATGGTGGCAATATCGGAAGAAGTTACTGAATAATTTTGATAGAACTTTGACATATTGATTTAAAGAAGCTGTAGATTTAATTTGTCAATTCAGTAGCTATATCCAGTTGTCATCTGATCAATTGATAATTTAATAAATTGAAATATTGATTACTTTTAAATGTTAATTAGTGTATCATTACTTACCAACCTAAGGAAAGAGTAGTCAGTTGAGAGATTAAATTTTCATAAGCCGGAGCTGCTGGATTGTGTGTACCAGGACGTTTGTGTTCAGCTTTCCTCATGTGTCAACACTTATCTTTGAATGCATGTTTGACTTAAATGCCCTTGTCATACATGTGCATTGTCACTCTAAGGTGAAACCTGCCTATTGCACATTTAGGTAATAAAATGTAAAGGGTAGATAATCAAAGTGCTACTCAAAAAGAAGAGATATCATAGGTACAAAAACAAACCCGGGAACAAGAAACATAAATATGTAAGAGCAGGGGTAATCCTGCTTCTTCAAGACATATACTTTACTATAAAGGATAACATATCACTCAGCTGCCCTATTACTGATTAGTTCTAGTCATTCTTACAAGAAATCTGCATAGGTGATGTAACACAGGAATAACAATGTATAATTGTGAACATGGGTCAATTGCCTATGAATGTGTATTCTAAGAATGGTCTGTGCTTTCTTGCTACAATGGATCAATTACAAAAATCAAGGTAAATGGTCAATGCAGTCCCTGCAATCTGTTGGCATGATTCAAAGAAATTATTCAATTGACATGATCAAGGATAATCTAACTTTGTATATTTGTCCCCAATAAGACATGTAGATAGACAATAAGACATGTAGATAGACAATAAGACATGTTGGTAGACTATAAGACATGTAGATAGACTATAAGACATTTAGATAGACTATATGACATGTAGATAGACCATAAGACATGTAGATAGACTATAAGACATGTAGATAGACCATATATGACATGTATATACTATGAGACACGTAGGGAGAATATCCGACACTTAGATAGACTACAGGACATGTCAATAGAATGTAAGACATCTAGATAGATTATAAGATACGTAGTAAGACAATAGGACACATACAGAGACCATAAGACAAATGGGAAGACGAACATGATACGTAGTTAGACCATATATGACACATGTATATACTATAAGACGGGTAGGACGAATATCTGACACTTAGATAGATTACAGGACACGTCCATAGAATGTAAGACATCTAGATAGATTATAAGACACGTAGCAAGACAATAGGACACATACAGAGACCATAAGACAAAAGGGAAGACGTATATGATACGTAGTTAGACCATATATGACACATGTATATACTATAAGACGGGTAGGACGAATATCTGACACTTAGATAGATTACAGGACACGTCCATAGAATGTAAGACATCTAGACAGACCAAAAGACAAGTGAGAAGACTACATGACACATAGGAAGACTATATGACATGTAGTTAGACCATATATGACACATGATGTATATACTATGAGACACGTAGGAAGATTATCTGACACGTAGATACACTATGACACTTATATAGACTATAAGACACGTATCAAGACTGTAAGACACGTAGGAAGATTATATGACACTTAGACTATATATACCACCTGTAGATACTATAAGACACATAGGAAGATTATCAGACACGTAGATCGACTATAAGACAGGTAGGAAGACCATAAGGCACTAGGGAGGGGGGGGCTATAAGATACGTAAACAAGGAAGACTATCAGTGAAGACTATAAGACATAAATGGGGAACAAGATTTTTTTTTATTAATATCAAATATCATGATTAGGCTAATGGTACGGTTATGCCAAAACAAATATGTACATGTACCCTTAACTTATATACTGATTTGTTTGGTAGTCTTCTCTATTGGTGCAGAAGGTGTTAAAGATCATGATACAATAAAACAATTATAGCGATCTCCAGAAATAATCCAGGATACCCATACAAAAAAGCAGAAAAAGATTAATCCTGGATAAAAGGCAGATAACACAGAAACCAAATTGAGTGAGTTAGTGATTGTTGTCTAATGCCAACTCTGCCATTTTTCATCTCTATATCATGGCCAGAACAAGGTAATTTTCAATGAAACGATAATGAACTCCGCTTTGTACTAGACAAACACACCAAGTTGGAGTTTTATAGTGCTAGCTCACTAAAAGTAAACAACTGTCTGCAGATAGGGATATTGTCCAACTCGGACACATTATCCTGCTTCCGAGCAGTCTTTGCACTTTCTCCTCAACACCGCGTGCTTAGCAGAGATGCAATAAATACCAATTTCATAGTCTTTGATTGGGGCTCTAATCCTCGATCTACCGTAGTCGAGACAAGCACGTTAACTATTAAAACCACAGATTGGTTGAAGAAAAAATGACATCATGATAGATGAGTTATTTACCACTGATGAAAGCGACGATCATATAAAATAATGTCTGCGGCCATGTACGGATGTGTTAAGAAAAGATTGAAGATACCAAAGGGGTAATGCACAAAAAATTACATGTGTTTCCGCTAACTACTAGTAATTTGTTGTGTACCCTAAAGTTTTTGGGACCATATTTGAACAAGTACTATTAAAGTCTGAATGTTTCCCTTGTTAGTTCACCTGGACCAAAGGTCCACGTGAACTATTATCATCACTTGGCGTCCGTCGTCTGTCGTCTGTAAACTTTTCACATTTCAAGCTTCTTCTCCGAAACCACTGGGCCAATTGGAACCAAACTTAGCAGGAATGTTCCTTGGATAGTCCTCTACAAAGTTTCTGTTTTTTGTTCCAGTCGGATATTCAACATGGCTGCCAGGGCCAATAATATGCTCTGATTGGCTAAAATTTCAAAGATCTTTTCCTCTGAAACTGAACCCAAACTGTAAATGAATGATCATTGGAATGCCCTTTAGCAAGTTTCTGTTTTTTATGCCGATCGGAAATCCAAGATGGCCACCACCGCAGGACATAGATTAACATTGGACCCTATGGGAAAATGTTCAAATGCCTTCTCAGAAACTACAAATATGATTAAAGCCAAACTGTACATGAATGTTCACTGGATGGTCCGTTACATACTTTAGGTTTTTTGTTCCGATATAAAATTCAAAATGGCGGCTACAGCAGGACTTAGTTTAACATTGGACCCTATGGGAAACTTGTTTCAAAATGCTTCTTCTCTTAAACCACTTGGACAATTGAAATCAAACTGTCCAGGAATAATCATTTGAAGGTCCTCTAAAAAGTTTGGGTTTTTTATGCCGATCTGAAATCCAAGATGGCCGCCATCGCAGGATATAGTTTTTACATAGGACCAATTGGTTCTTTTTATAACCAGGTGAACGATACAGGCTCTTGAGAGCCTCTGGTAGAAACTAGCTAAATATAAAAAAAAATAACACAAATTTCCTCCTATCCAACCCCAATATTTTAGAGCATGTTTGCGGAAACGCATGTATTTTTTTCTTGGCCTAATCAGAAGTCGTAAATCGAAGGACAGACAATACAATGGCCAAAAGTAAAAGGACAAATGGACAATGATCTACATAACATTACACAGAAACATAAAAATCGAGCAACACGAACCCCATTCAAAACCGGACGTGAACTCAGGTCTTCTGCGGAAGGTTAAGCAGTTCCCGCTCCACATGTGGCAACCATCGTGTTACTTCTTGCTGCAAATCCGGTGATTAGTCATGAATGTTAAGAATTCATCAAATGTTATAAAAACCACTCTACAGCCTTCACATTATAATTTAATATCTTGAAGACTGGCCAACGCCATTGTGATCATGTGACCTCGATACTACCTGGGTCTGAAATGTTGACTTTGGATTGGTCCTGGAGTGATGAAGATGTCCAAAAAAAAACATGGATCGCTTCAGAATCAAATCTTTTCAGCAAAAGAACGCTGCCCTGGTCTTCAGTGTGCAGTATGCACAAGGGCTATTCATACTAATAATACAATTTAAAAAAACAGACAACGGACAATAAAGATTCTCTTTGAAAAATGTGTTGGCCCTGAAAAGGGCAGTTTGTTGCAACTGGGCTACCGGAGGTCGACATCATTGGTGGAATGTGGCAATTCAATTGCTAAGACTAAACCGAAGAGCTTTTTTAATGCTATTGTAGAAGCACCTGTTTCCATCTTGGTTGAGGTGAATTCCGTCTCTGTCGAAGTATTTCTCTTTAAAGAATTTGTGAGGAAAGAAAAACGATTTCTTTCCCTGCTTTGAAGTGCCAAATTCTTTAGACAGAATTTTTTTGATCTTCTGTTTCTTGCGATCGTACACCCTTCGACTCAAACCCCTAGGTTTCCTTCGACAGAAGATGGACCCCACAATCACGGTGGAGACATGGTACTTCTCTAACAGCACAGACACCAACCGCTTCATCTTAACGAGAATTGGGGTGGGAGAAGAATCCTTCGATATGTCATTCCCGCCTACTTGCAGGAAAACCACATCAGGACGTTTTCTCCTCACCACTTTCAAGTCATTGTAGTAAGTCTTAGCAATTGTTCTGCCGCCTACCCCGTAAAGATGGACATCATGTTTTCTGGTGGACATACTTCTACCATTGCTACGCATCCAGCGCCTCAGTCGCTTAATGAAACTGTGCCCGAGTACAAGTGCCTTGATTGTGTTACTCGTTTCAAGTGACATTACGGTTCCGCGCACTAGCATAATTAAATATAGAACGCGGACCACGCGGAAAGCACCCCAAAAAAAATAGGAATATCGTTATCCTTTCTAAGGGTATTTTGGGTAAGTGTGTTTCTGGTGTTGTAAAAACCTGCCACTCGTCTTGAAGCAAATGCCCAAATGCATGCATTATTTTCCATAAACATTTCTGTCATACACCGGACGGTGGCAATTTAACTTGTGAAGTTCAACATGCCATCGAAAATAGTCTCAACTTCGGTAAAGTTTGCACGTTTTCGTGCAACAAAAATAAGGGCATGGCCGTTTTTCACTATTTTAATACTTATAATACTGGTCTATTTGGAGAAACGTTTTCCATAAAATGCGATGTATTGACATGTGTCAAAATTCAAATTTGTCTTCTTATTAGTCATCTTAAGAATTAAATATAATAATTATTCTAGTCAAATACAAATACAATACAAATACAAATAACTTTATTGCCAATCAAGGCGCTCTTTCGAGCTGCATAATCAATTACAATGATTGAAATTATTAATTAACAGAAATCATTAATAATGACATGAATAATAATAATATTACAATGACAAGAATAATAACATTAGAATATGGAAGTTACTCCCACAAGGAAACCTACACTCAAGGTAGCCATATCCCACCATAAGTACCGTCTAGGTGATTCCCACATTTACGATCAGCTTTGAACAATTACATTTATAATATTGTTTGATCATAAATTTTGCCAATTTAATCCAACTAAATTTTACAAATATAAACAATTTGTCAGAAATGTACATGTAAATAGCAATAAAAACGGGTATATGTATTGTAACACACATTTAAACCAGTTAACCCTGTTCCGGAATCCCCCTTTTTAACCTCCTGGAAATCCCCCTTTTAAGAACTTTTGGATCCGCACCTGCATTTTATTTCATTAAAACATGCAGGGGAAATCCGGAATAAATATAGACCTGTCACCGACTTTGTAAAGGTTGTTAGTGTTTGTCTACGCCGTTGACATTGCCTTGAGACACATCCTTTATTTTTACTGGAATGGGGTCATGATTTTAAACATCAGATTTTATTTTCAGTATTCTTTTTTAATTCGGAAATTTATTTTTGCCGCTATTTCATACTTCTTACGCGCAATTGTATTCCGGAGTCTGTCTGATTTGGCCCCTGCCGGTTTTGGATGTTAAAATGTTGGCACATGCCCAACGCCCACAGGCACTTGTTTCTATCAATGGGGGGTCGACTATCAATGTATAATAAAAGAAGGTAGCCGACTCGGAAATATACCCCCTCCGCTTCAAACACAATTTATACCATGTTCTTCGCGATTTCGTACGCTTTCCGCGTGTCTAGCGCTCCTACATATATTATTCTTTCAAAATATGTCAACAAAGTTTATCTCCTTACGGTTCTCTCTCTAAAAATAGCAATCTTACCAGTAAAAATGTCATTTTTTCCAAGGTACCCTCGTCTCAATAGACACAACTTCCGGTTTTCTTAAAATAGTGAATTAATTTTCTGGAAAATAATAAAACCCAGTCTAAAAATATATTCTTGCTTGTCTCACTTACATAAAAATATTCTTGATAATAATTTACCCTCAAACTTGGAAGAATTTTCCTACTTTAAATAATTCACATGTTCAAAAATAACATGGTGATAATGAAAAAACCCGAGAAAGATTATACGTCCATTTGTGCTTCTCGGGTTTTTTTGTGTTATCACCATGATAGAAAACCGGAAGTTGTGTCTATTGAGACGAGGGTACTTTTGAAAAGATGATCTTTTTACCGGAAAGATTGCTATTTTTAGAGAGAGAACCGTAAGGAGATAAACTTTGTTGACATATTTTGAAAGACTAATATATGTAGAAGCGTGAGACACGCAGAAGGCGTACGAAATCGCGAAGAACATGGTATAAATTGTGTTTGAAGCGGAGGGGGTATATTTCCGAGTCGGCTACCTTCTTTTATTATACATTGATAGTCGAAAACCCATTGATAGAAACAAGTGCCTGTGCCAACGCCCCTGGATTTCCACTCTCCCTTAAGACAGGCTCTTTTTTTATCCATGAAGTGAGAGTAGTTTTTATATATAATCAATTATTTATATCCGGGCACATTTGTTAAACCAAAAAAAAATGTGCTCATAGATATAAAATAAACGATAAACTCTGCAATTTCTCTTCAAACCATGAACTTCCCATCCCGGAAATTTGATTTCGTAAGGTAAAAATAGTGGTATTGTAGGAAGTGGCAACGCTTTTAATACGGATGATAATTTATTAAGGTAACTAGACAAATACGATTTGCTAAAATGTTCCAAGAAATATATTCCATATGATTGACGCCATATTTGCTAGCGCTGCTACGTACATTGTAGCTAATTGTTCAATAACGTTACTGCTATTTTACCTAGCAGCTACGATATTGAACGCAACCCAGGAATAATACCGCATACGACGTTACGGTTATACACGACACGTCGAAGTCAAAGGCTTAATTAAAGTTCTTATTATCGTAAACCAACATAATATACTCTATGACCTTCATTTCTCAGTCACGTACTATGACATAGTGCACAATAATACAGGGGCGGATCCAGGATTTCATTTTTGAGGTATTTTGTGTGAAAAATCACGATTTTACGCAAAATCAAAGGCTCCCAGGAGCCTGTAATCGCTTACCTGGATCAAAGCTGCTTTCAATAACAACGTGCAACTGCACTGTAGCGGCCATCTTGGTGAGAGAGCGCGAATGCCGGACACACTTTTGGAAAAGGACAATCCAATGACTATTTTATCAAAGTTTGGTTCCAATTGAGCAACTGGTTCCAGACAAGAAGATTTTTATGTGAATTTCCCATAGGGTCCTATGTTAAGCTAAGTTCGGCTGTGGGGGCTATCTTGGTCGAAGGGCCGTACCGCTGGACACATTTTTGGAAGAGAACCATCCAATGACTATTTCATCAAAATTTAGTTCTTATTGAGCAAATGGTTTCAGGCAAGAAGATTTTTATGGGAATTTCTCATAGGGTCCTATGTTAAATTAAGTTCGGCTGTGGCAGCCATCTTGGTCGGAAGTCTGAAATGCCGGACACAATTTTCGAAGGGGACCACCCAAGGATCATTTCAGCAAAGTTTGGTTGAGATTGGCTGAGTAGTTTCAGAGGAGAAGATTTTTTTTTAAATTTCATCCCCCCCCTTTTTTATTATTTTTAGCTTGGTGGCCATCTTGGTCGGAAGTCGGGATCACCGGACACAATTTTGGAAGGGGGCCATCCATGGTCCATTCCACCAAACTTTGGTCTAAATTGGCTCAGTGGTTTCTGAGGAGAAGATTAAAATATGAAAAGTTTACGACGACGACGGACGAAACCTGATGGCAAAAGCTCACATGGCCTTTGGCTCATGGAATATAAATCATAATCCGTGAATGTGACATTATATACCCTGTATAAGACCGGAATAACATATAATATGCTTTCCTTTGCATTGCTTTTCAATATTTTACCCCTTGTCGGTAACCCACTATCGATCACGCTCCGACGCTGTCCGCCCGTGAAAACGGTCGTTTCGGTTTTGTTTCGTGATGGATTTTAGCATCCCTTAAGTTTTCCTATTACACGAGTTGAACACAATATGGAAGCTTACTGCTCAATATACTTTCAATGTCGATAACCCATGGGAATTGCGACATGTTGGTTTTGCCCCCAAACAAATTTAATTCTAATGCAGTTGTTTAATATTCCTGGTTTGTGATTGGACAATGCTGTAATTTTCATGGTATCAATTCCACGGTTGAAATATCATGAGATATTTTTAGAATTTTATCAGATTACCGCTTATGTCATCTTGATATCTCGTCAATAATGTCGCAATTACACATATGATTACATTAGAATGGAGATACATGTAACTGTATTGTATTTGAAAATTTCATGGCATTAGTTGTCGATTTCATGGTCGCAAATATTCGTTTACTGGCTCCACTAACACATCAAATCTCCTAAATGACTAAACTTGGTTACGATTGATTTTCCCATTTTACTCTATTTTTACAGTAATTTTGATTGCAATTTAGTTTCATGCACGAATTGCCTTCTCATGTTCTTTTGTTTGTGTGTGAGTATGAAGAACTCGTGCAGCTTGCTTCAGAGACACTTAGGCAACGACCATTTAACTTGAAAAAGGAGGGGGTATGGTTTTTTTCCTAAAAAAAAAAATATGATTTAGAAGGGAGAGAAATTAAATAATCTGTCACAGCATTGGCCACAAAAAATATTCTGCTTTACATAAGTATAAAAAAATAAATAATCTGGTTTAAGAGTATTGCTTTGAAAAAAAAATCCCAAGAGATGTGCAATACATCTCAAGTATACTCTATCCCATATCTACACACCTATAAACCTCACTCTATTTGGAATTGATATTAAAGATTTCGCTTAGTTTTTCAAACTGTACTTGACCTTTCAGTAATTACGCACTATTTTAATAGATATTGTAAGTGTCCCTTATAAAAAGGGATTGCTGCCTCATGAATGTACTGTCACTTGTAAGGCTATGAACATTTGATAATAAACACTTAATACTATAACAAAGGCAACGAAAAGCATGAAATATCCCCTCACTGTTGAATGGCTAAAACTTAAGTCCAACTGTGACCTTGACCTTTGACCTTCAAAATATGCTTCAAGGCTTTGTATGAAATAAGTGTCGACTAAGTTTGGTCAAAATCCACTGAAAGATGTAGGCTAGTGTCTTTTTTCACAAGGATAAACACCAAAAAATTGTTAAAGTTCAAATGTGACCTAGACCTTTGACATTTGAACTTGGAAATCAGTAGGCTTCCAGATGTATGTACAAAGTGTGGACCAAGTTTGGTCAAAATGGAATAAAAGATGTGGCCTCTAGAGTGTTCACAAAAATGTTACAGAAAGACTGACATAATGAAGGACTGACAGACAGTATAGCATTACAATAGATTGATTGCTTGATTGATTTTTGGTGTTTTAACGCCACTTTCAACAAAATTTCAGCTATACCATGGCGACCAGTTTTAGTGTGTTTTATATAGTAAAGATCTGAACTTGTTTAATTAAAATCCTCACTTGTTTATTTACAAATGCGAGATATAACATGGAAATTTATAGTATAAATGAGCTATATGAATAGCATCTAAAAATGAATACTGGCTCACACCTTTATACAAAGCATTGAACAAAAAATTCAGTTTTGACTTGGCAAGAAAAAAAATAATTTAGTTTGATTGCAATTGAAAAAAAAATGTGTCCAACTGTTTAAAAAAAATTCAGATCAGTAAAAAAAACCTATACCCCCCTTCCAGTTAAATGGTTGTTCCCTTATATATTAGGAAAAAACCTTTGTTCAGATTTAAATATCCAACATGAACAAATTATATCTCCCCTTCAACGAATGAATGAAGGGAGACATATTGTTTTAATAGGACTTTTCTTCTAATTCTTTTTATACTCAAACAACCTTGTTCAGGCTGTAACTCTTTTATACTTTAATATAGACTTATGATATTTGGAAAATAGGTGTATTATCATAAGATGCTGTGTCATGGATCATCATGACCTTCCGATATGCCTTGGATATCAAGGTCAAATAAATGAATTATGGGGTCATTTTCGTGTCCATACTGTCATCTTTTGCTTATGAAATTTGGTATAAAAGTGTATTGCTTCATGTGACCTTGACATATGTTGGTCTTTATTGTGCTTAACGACACTTTCAACAATATTTCAGTTATATCATGGCGGTCAGTTTTATTGGTGGAGGAAACCATGGAGAAAACCACTGATTTGTCGCAAGCCACTGACAAACTTTATCACAGACTGTTGTATCGAGTACACTCTCACAACGTTAGTGGTGATAGGCACTGATTGTGGTTAGTGTCCTTTCTCTTATTAATTCTAGCCTTGGTGATTTCGTTGATCGCATCTATCCCATTGAGCTTGAAATAAAGAATACCAACAGATAGAGATACGTCTGCTTCATACCTTGACATATACCTCGAAATTGACAATGAGGGGCGGTTAAGAACGAAACTTTACGACAAAAGAGATTTCAATTTTCCCATTGTGAACTTTCCATTCATAGCAAAATTCTAGCAGCACCTGCATATGGAGTATATCTCCCCCAGTTGTTACAATATTCCAGAGCTTGTGGTTCCTATCAGGATTTCCTTGATAGAGGGTTGCTGCTAACAAGGAAGCTACTGAACCAAGGTTTCCTCTTTCTTAAGTTGAAGTCATCACTTCAAAAGTTTTACGGTCGCCACCATGATTTAGTTGACCGTTATGGAATATCTGTGTCACAAATGACCACGGATATGTTCCACTTGTCGTGAACACTTTCCTCGTTCATGACTTGTCACCGGTGTATCAGGCTAGAACGTCCGACCGCCAGATTGTCCGCACGGACATAATTGCCTAGGCAATATCATCCGGGCCGGACGATTCAGCCTAGGCAATCTGTTCCGACCCTAGGCAATTTTGTCCGGCCTTTGTTTCATGAAATCAAGAGTTCAGATGCAAATTAGAGTTAAATTTCCTTGCAATCACCACAAGACACAATATTCGGTGAACACTTCTTAAAAGATATAGTATATATTGAACGAATCTGTTAAAGGGGCATTAGCTACGATTTTGACCAAAAAAATTATATCATTTGGAAATTGGTAAATAGCTTTAAAATGATGAAATAAAGGTAAATATTTCACATTAAACAGCTTATCGAACCACTTTCCGCCTTTTGAGAACGAAAATTACCATTGATTTCTTATTTGCTTGCAAGCAAATCATTCGACCTTGCTTTTTCCGTATGCAATTGACCTTACTAGTGACAGGTAAAAACGAATAATTTGTATTTTGTCGCTTATTAACTGCCAACTTGCATGGTTCTTTGTCCGTAATTAACACCGACTAAAAGCAGATTTAAAAAAAAGGAAATTAGTGCATTGTTGTATTGATTTAATGACGATTCGACAAACTCCGTAAACAATGTCGATAATTTATAAGACGACGTCCATTTCTTGATCGATCTCAAAACACGAACAGTTACACGTTTTTTCCCCGATGCGCGTACATTTCATAACATTTATAAGTTACAGAAACACGTTTTATTAAGGCATCAATCATAACTGATAGTTTTTATGGGTAACAAAAAATTACGATTTGGCAGAAAATGCCCCTTTAAGTAAATAATTTGACAAACATGGAAGAGAGCGTTTATAACGCACTTCTGAAGTATGCAATAAGACAAAGAATATCAAGAAGGACTGACTGAAAACGAAAAGCGGAAAATAAGAAGACAGGCAAAGCAATTTGTAGCAAAAGACAATCGTCATATAATGCAGTTCCAAATGTTCGAGGGCAAACTGATGTTCTATGAATTTTGTCAAAATGTGTGTCTCGATGGCCCCTGCAGTATGTGCATATATGAATGGGATAGCAAATTGTTCCCTTAGCTTCTCTCACTATTTTTTTGTTTCCTTGTGTAAATAAAGTATAAAATACATAGTATTTGTCATACTGAATTTGCTTTGTATTTTTAGTATACATTTTATGATAACAGACCGGACCATATTGCCTGGACCCGGACTATTCTGCCTAGTCTCAAATGTCCGACCGGACGATTCAGCCTAGGCAATATGGTCCGGTCGGCCTATCTGGCGGGCCGGACAATATTGCCTGCTACACCGGGTTTGTAACTAGATTAACACATGGGTGTAGTGCAGCAGGAACTGCTTACCCTTCTGGAGCACCTGAGTTCACCCCCGGTTTTTAGTGGGGCTCATGTTACTCGATCTTCAGTTTTATATGTATGTTTTGTTGATTATTGTTTGTCCTTTTGTACCTTTTCTCTTGGTCATTGTGTTGTCTGTTCTTCGATATACGGATTCTGATTGCCCCTTCGGTATCTTCAAACTCTTCTTCATCCAACTACCATACGATCACGGTCACGATGGCTCCCCCATCATATATTATCATGACTTTTGATCTCAAGGTCAAATAACTGATTATAGAGTAAAAGCCAAGCACACACACCAACTAGAGGCTCAGCACTGAGCTGAGCCTGTGTCGCTCACCTTTCATTCTGCTTTGAGGAAACTTAATACAGAATCTTCCATAGGTGTTTCCCACCAAATATCGGTTCATTTTGGCAAAGCAGTTTCAGAGAAGATTTTTAGAAATTGACCAACCTAAAACAAGAATTGCCTGTGGCAGCCATGTTTGTTAATGGATCAAAACGAAATGAGAAATCTCTATAGAGGACCTTCTTACCAAGTTTCATATTTGGCCAAGCGGCTTAAGAGGAAAAGCTGTTTTAGAAATCGACCAATAAGAAACAAGAATTGCTTATGACGGCCATGTTTGCTAACGGATCAAAACGGAATGAGCATTTCCCATAGAGGACCTTCCATAGATGCTTCCTACCACGTTTCGGTTCATTTGGCCAAGCTGTTTCAGAGTAGAAGATTTTAAAAAATCGGTCAATCAGAATCAAGAATTGCCTGTGGCGGTCATGTTTGTTAATGAGCAATCTTTATAGAGGATCTTCCATAGATGTTTCCTACCAAGTTTCGGTTCATATGGCCATGCGGTTCCAGAGGAAAAGATTTTTAGAAATCGACCAATCAGAAACAAAAAATGCCTGTGGCAGCCATGTTTGTTAATGAATCTGGACGAAATGAGCAATCTTTATAGAGGACCTTCAAAGGATGTTCCCTACAAAGTTTCAATTCATTTGGCCAAGCAGTTTCAGAGGAGAAGATTTTTAAAAATCGGCCAATCAGAAACAAGAATTGCCTATGGCGGCCATGTTTGTCAATGAATTGGGACAAAATGAGCAATCTTTAGAAAGGACTTTCCATAGATGCTTCCTACCAAGTTTCACTTCATTTGGCTGAGCGGTTTCAGAGGAGAAGATTAAAATGTGAAAAGTTAACGGACGACAGACGCCAAGTGATGGCAAAAGCTCACATTGACTTTCTTTGGAAAGGTGAGCTAAAAATGAGTTAGCTTAGTAGTAGAATGTCATTAAGTTGAGCATTTCCTTTACCAGAGCGACTTCCATAGATGAAGGAGAGATGTATGTTTTAGTCCACTAAAACAGTTCCTCCTCAGCATTCAGTCGTGGTGAGCTATTTTAATTCACAAAGCTGTCAACAGAAGTTTTGTCTAGGTAATATCTTTGTTACTTTATTGTGATATTTGGTAATTGTGTACATCGTCATGAGACTATCACACCCCATTATTATGATCTTGACTTTTGAACTCAAGTTCAAATTATTAAGGTTTTTTTTTGTATATTTTTGTGTTTTAATTTTATCCTGCAATGACAGCATTTACCGACCAATATAAATATAGCCTGCCCAATATTTTTTTTGATATTGGTCAGTTATAAATAGAATAAAATTTTATATTTGGCCAACTCATCGGGGCACATTGGGGGATATTGTTTTCAAATACATACACAAAATTATTTCAAATACTTTTATCATCGTCCAGCAAACGTTTATTTATGATTTGAAATTGCAGGATAAATACATGTGCACTGTCGAAGCATATAGGTAAATATGTGTATTCGGCGCGAAACGTGGGAAAAGCCTCGGCGAAGCCTCGCCTTTTCCCCCGTTTCTAAGACTCGTACACATATTACCTGTATGCTTTGACAGTGCACAAGTATTGTATATTTATTTACAATTCAATGTAGCCTTAAGCTATTCAGTATATTTATATATGAATCAGCAGAACCTTGAGGTCATGTCCGATTTATGAACTTGACCCCAAAAGTCACATAATTTGTTTTCAAGCATATTTGAGAGCCTTCTCGAGATCTAAATTAAGTTTCTTCAACCTACAGATTTTCAAGAGCAAAATTCAATTCTATATGACCAAGACAAATATCATGTCAGACTAGAGCATATCAGTTCATTCTTAGTCTATGACATACATTGTCAATCTGAATGTTCCATATTGTGCTTATACTGTACATTTGTATTTCCTGTTGATATTTGTTGTCATGGCTTTCTCTGTATGCCTGCACTAATTTTCACTACTGATGATCTACAAACAAGTGTGAACACAGTAATTATATACATGCATAATGAAATCAGAGGCTCCCAGGAGCCTGTAATCGCTCACCTGGATCAAAGCTGCTTTCAATAACAACGCAACTGCAGTCTGGTGGCCATCTTGGTGGGAGAGTGTGACTGCAGGACATCATTTGGAAAAGGACCATCGAATGACTATTCCATCAAAGTTTGGTTCTAATTGAGCTACTGGTTCCAGACAAGATGGTTTTTATGTGAATTTCCCATAGGGTCCTATGTTAAACTAAGTTCAGCTGTGCAGCCATCTTGGTCAGAGGGCGGGACCACCAGACACAATTTTGGAAGAGGACCATCCAATGAATATTTTATCAAAGTTTGGTTCCAATTGAGCAACTGATTCCAGACAAGAAGATTTTTATGTGATTTTCCCATAGGGTCCTATGTTAAGCTAAGTTCGGCTGTGGGGACCATCTTAGTCGATAGATCTTGACATACTGAACATGTTTGCTGTTTAAACTTAACATCCATCTCTTATAGTTTTTTGAAATATAAGATGAAAAGCATTAGAATTTTTAAAATTTTATGGAAAAAAGGGCAATAACTCCAAAATGGGTAATGGGATTTACCTCAAAATTGCAGGGTAGGTAGATCTTGACATGGTGCATATTTTTGCAGTTTAAACTTAACATCTATCTCTTATAGTTTTTGAAATAAAGGATGAAAAGTATTAAAATTTTGAATATTTTATAAAAAAAAGGGCAACAACTCCAAAATGGGTAATGGGATTTA
>MJUT01034734.1:31950-44998 GCA_002080005.1 Gigantidas platifrons
TGAGAATACCTCACATCAACCAGGTGAGCAATGAGAATACCTCACATCAACCAGGTGAGCAATGAGAATACCTCACATCAACCAGGTGAGCAATAAGAATACCTCACATCAACCAGGTGAGCAATGAGAATACCTCACATCAACCAGGTGAGCAATGAGAATACCTCACATCAACCAGGTGAGCAATGAGAATACCTCACATCAACCAGGTGAGCAATGAGAATACCTCACATCAACCAGGTGAGCAATGAGAATACCTCACATCAACCAGGTGAGCAATGAGAATACCTCACATCAACCAAGTGAGCAATGATAATACCTCACATCAACCAGGTGAGCAATGAGAATACCTCACATCAACCAGGTGAGCAATGAGAATACCTCACATCAACCAGGTGAGCAATGAGAATACCTCACATTAACCAGGTAAGCAATGAGAATACCTCGCATCAACCAGGTGAGCAATGAGAATACCTCACATCAACCAGGTGAGCAATGAGAATACCTCACATCAACCAGGTGAGCAATGAGAATACCTCACATCAACCAGGTGAGCTAAACAAAAAACCTAAAAAGAGCAGCGCATGAACACGTCACTATCACACATGCTGACATTGCCTTTTACAAGGCAAGCTACCAAGGGATAGACTGTGAACCAGTTTTACTAAGCCTTAACATAATGGCTGGAAATATTTATAACAATGTATATTACACCTATATTTAAGTAACCTTATTGTGAAATGGGTATGTCACATGACATTATAATAATATTTGTTCTTGTAACAGAAGTTATGAACAATTACCGTTTAAGTAAACTACATGAATTCTCCACATATTTCAACGTCATCTGCTTACAATTTTCTATTATTTCAGCATACATTATAATTGAGCTATGGAGCTATTGAGCTATGTCATTTTCCTTTGGTATATTTTTCCCACTATGTGGTATAACACATTTTTACTTCTGGATCACATATCCATTTGTGAAAGGGAAGTTTAAACAAAGATGTTTAACAATCTGACAGGAATGACTACCTCTTACCTCAAATTAATGAACAAAACTATAGAGGTTAACCTAGTTAATCCACAAATATAGAGGTTAACCTAGTTAATCCATGCTTTATTTACTTTATACATATTTTAAGTACATTGCCTCATGTTTCAAGACAAGCCTATTATTTTCACAGACAATTCCTGGTGATTAATAATTTGTTGACAATTGTTTCATATATATAATTTTAGTGTATAGCAATATCATATTTAATGAAGAATGTCACCAAAAGTCAGTGTGCAATATTGCATGAAAATTGTACTAATGCAATAAGACTTCAAATATTGACATCATCAACATGTTAAAATGGTGCTATTATTTTGAAAGTTCTGCTATGTATGCTATATTAGACTGCACTTGCTTAACTAACATCTCTTTAGCAACAAACTCCCTCTGATGCTTGACTGGAAATATTTACCAAACTGACAAGTTTGTCATAGGAATACAAAATAATTTTTTTTTATCAAGTATCTAATTTGAGAAGTAAAGAGTTCTTGCATCAGGACAGTAAAAAGAATATTAAGGCCAGCTGTTTTCTCCTTAAGTTTTGAGATCTTGCCAATTTTCAAATGTTAAACTATATCATTAGGATCCATACAATTTTTGAGCAGTCAATATCAAAATTAAAGTATCAAAGAGAATAAGTTAACCTATGTTTTTAATAACATTTATTGACATAGGTTGTATTTTGGAAAATTTACAAATACATTTTTTTTTAACAATATACAATACTTTTTTTTCTTAGATTAAGTTTGAAGGCATTGTCACCTAAAACATTCACAATGTAATGTAAATATGGTCACTTAGCAACTAGATATCTAAATATAAATTATTCTTTGTTTATTGAGGAATATAAAACAGCATTAAATAAATGTGCATAATAATTGTGTATATTTACTCTTATACAAGGTCATATATGATTAATATCAGATAAATATTATTTAACTTCTTTTAAAAAGACAATACAATTCCTTTTCAAAGCCTTCTTGTAGAAATTTTATTTTCAACTTTATTGACTGTTAGACTTTATTTCCAATATATAAGCTGTTCAAACACAAACATAGTATAGGAATCTAACAGTTATATATTAAATTCTAATTGTGTTTGAGAAACTTAACACTTCTCATGTGATGGGTTGAAGGAGGTGATATTTTATATAACAGTATCTGAATCCCAATATCTCTGTTAAAAGTAACCTCCTGACCAATTATTACATGAATATATATAGATTCTTTTGCACAACTTTTCTATCTTAAATTTCTAAAATTCTTCAATCTCCTTTAACAAGAATTTTAGTATTTGTATTTAAAAATAATATAAAACAAAGGGAAATGCAAAGTGTGGTGTATCCTCTCGCCTAAAAATTTGATCTGGTGACCTTGACCTTTGACCTATGACCTTGAAAATCAATAGGGTTCCAGATTATCTTAAGGACTAAGTATGTACCAAGTTTGGTCAAAATCCATTGAAGGATGTTGATTATAGAGTGTTCACAAGGATGTTACGGTAGGACGGAGAGTAGCGTTACTATATCCCATCGCAACTTCGTTGGCGAGGGGATAATAAAGGCCTACGTTAGAAAAAGAATGATACAACCATAGCAAGTCCAAGAGAGTCTTACTGGACCAGTTTTACTGCAATCAAATTGAAATTGAAAACCATAACTAATTGAGAAAATCCACTGGAATACTACCTGAAGGCCTTGTCACAAACAAAGGCAGGATCGATCACAAATAGATGAAAAATACCAATTAGGTATACCTTCCATACATATAAAACTTTGGAAGTTTGACTCCTTTTAATCCTCATTGTTTTTATTGACTCATAATTTTTTTAAAGTTTGGAGTGATACAGAGGAGTGGTTTGTGTTGAACTTTGGTTTGGTGTTGAAACAATTATGGACATAGATTTATGTCTCGCCTGCCCCTGCAAATCATTTTCAGAAAAAAAAAGTTATATCAAAATGAAGTTAAGGATTAACACAGAGATGTATCCTCCATCATCAATGTATTGATAAAACTAGTGAGGCCAGGTTGTATGGTAATGGTGAAATGGACCTAATCATGAAAACTTGACATAAAGTTAACAGTCAGTAGACCATAAAAATGAGGTACACTGGTCAGATGAAACAAACCTGATTACCATGTACCTTCCATGATCAAGGTGTGGACCAGGTATGGTGAGCCTAGGTTCCATGATAATGGAGAACTTGACTTAATCACAAAAACTTGACATAAATTTAACAAAATCAGTAGACTATGACAATGAGGTCAAGGTAAGGTGACACATGCCTGGCTGAGATTTACCTTCCATGTTCATTGTGTAGACCAGATATGGTGAGCCTAGGTTTGAATGGTAATGCAGAAACTGACCTAATCATGAAAACTTGGTGTCAATTTGACAGTCAGTATGCTGTAAATATGAGGTCAGGCGACACATACATAGCTGACATGTCTCCATGCTCAATATGAGGTCAGGCGACACATACATAGCTGACATGTACTCTCCATGCTCAATATGAGGTCAGGCGACACATACATAGCTGACATGTACTCTCCATGCTCAATATGAGGTCAGGTGACACATACATAGCTGACATGTACTCTCTCAATGTGTTTACCTAGAATGATGAGCCTAGGTTGTTTGTTTATGGAGAAAGAGCTAGATCTATTCACAAAATCTTGACATCGTTAACGCAGTCCTGTCGCCAGAAATGCAATATCTATGTCTTGCCTTCAGCAACTTTCATCGGAGAAGAGACAAAAAGAGTATCTTAAACATTGAATATTTTTTCTATTCATGGAGATGGCAGCTTGGTTGCTTGGCAGCATCACTGTATATAATTTTGAAACAAAGCACCATTGGGGGTATTATTGGCCAGGTTTAGTAAATATCGGATTTGGAGGAAAATACTTTTTAAACATGTTTATGACAAACAACGGATGACAAGTGATGGCAAAAGCTCACATGGGTTTTGGTTAGGAGAGCTAAAAAAAAATTATATTCTTCAATAAACAATGTAAAATTTCAAAAATCTATGAATTCTTTGCCCTGAAAATTCTTCCTGTGAAATTTTCTTAAAATCTGATAATAAATGTTCTAGTTATTACATGGACAGTATAACGTAAAGACCATATTGCTATATCCACTAACTGCTGGGTAGGGGATAAAAAAAACAAGCTTAAATTATCAAAAATACCATAACTGAAGTGAAAGGTGAATGTTTGAAAAGTAAAACATATCAGCTATAGGAGTTCAAAAATTGCCAAGCATTCACTATTGTATGTCAAAACTATGGTAGAATATTAATGTTTCAAGGATGAATATTCAAACATAGTGTATCATAATATGAAAGCTCTACAGGACCTTTGAACCAACGCAGTTTAATTGGAATTCCATACCATATGAACTATATGTACATTATTTGACACTGCACATTATATAACTATTTTTCAATCAATGTAGCTGCATGGTTTAATTGGGATGAAACTAGTTACAAATACTCAATTCTACCACTATGACATTTAATATTATGCCAAAAATATATGAAATATGGTAACAGGCCATAAACTTGATATAAAATACAAAAGGTAAAATAAAAACCTTCACAAGGTTGTTTTGTGTAAAGTATAATTAATCTTGTCCTTATTCATACACTTCTTAAAGATGTGGGAAGGTTAATTTTTTTTTTTATTCTCTTCAAAATAATTAATTTAACATTGTTGTATATTTTTTCACTATGGTAGTAAATTGCAATTTAGTATAATGCTTAATAAAGGGTGTGATTATTCCTAGACTTGAAGACTCAATTACCCTGAACACTGAAAAACGGATAATACAGTACATTGTTAGTTTTTAATAAGCAAATAATAATCATCTTATATACAGACAATGGTCCTATGATATAAAATGATGTACAAATTTAGCATGATAGGACAAGCTTTATTGTATAAAAAGGGGATCAAGGTGAAAGCCATAAAAGTGATAAAAAGTGGTCAACATATCGTCACAGTATGATTCACATAGGCCACTTAAAAACAAGGTGAAAATTTAGATATTATAAGTAAAGAAAGATATTTGATTGCACTAAAAATAGGTTTAAATACTATCAAGGTCAAGGATACTTCTATCTACACGTGTCATCCGATCATCAACCTCCAACAGTTCAATACGTATAGTCCAGTAGTATCACAAAATAACAATTATTTTCCTTCTGCAGGGAGGGGGGATAACATCCATCACAAAATGTAACCCTAATTACTATTTATTCTGCAATCGTTACATTTGCTGTACAAGTATACAAATAACAGTCTCCTGGTACCTGATGCATGTAGAGCAAATGATACGAAACAGTAACAGAATAGCACAGACATCAAAGAAGACACCCTGTTGGGAATAATGCATAATTCTGCACTTTTAGTATAATTTGTCAGTTGTTTTGGACTTTTGACATGTTGCAGGATAATAAGAACAAAATATGTACATTGTTGTTAAAAACATAATTTATTTGCACTCGCTGCAAAACAGGTCAGAAAGGCAAAGCTTGCCAAAGGCTCGCTATTTCACCTGTTTCTAAAGCTCGTACAAATAAATTTTTAATTTACCGAAAATGTATATATATTGTATATACATTATTCTACATTAATTACAGCAGCAATCTCTAAAAATCTAATTTTGAATAATTCCAAAACATAATTGTCAATTGAATACAATTTTTTGCACCTTTTTTTTTCATGATACATGTAATATAAATACTGATACCATCATGTAACAATATAAATACTGCTAAAATTGGTATTAAACACAAATAAATCAATCAATCAATCAATGTCACAACTGAGATATAATTAGTGATAAAAATCTAATTTCAAGTTTCTTCTTGTAGATCAGTGACTAATAAATATGTCTTTTCTTTTCCATTTAATTAAAATAGTAAATTATATTAACATTGCAGTTAAAAAGGTTACATGAATTTGGAAGTACTTTCAATACAAAATGAAACTTTAAATAATTCAAAAAGCTTTGATATAAAGAGAACATTTCAGCTTTTTTAATGTTGATAAGATATGCCGAAGTTTACCAGGTAATTCAGATTAACAGACAGATAAAATAAAATAGCTAAAAAAAAAGCATTTGAAAAAAAAAATCTATAAAGTTTTAAAAGTGTTATGCAGGTACATGCCATATCTTATCGTGACTCTGCAAAGCTATAGTCAATAGCCCAATATGTCAAGGATAAGCTAAGACTTAATGTCAACATTTTTTTGTTTTGAGGAGGCACTCAAAGGAAGATACACAGGATCGTTCAAATAAAATTAATCATAACAAACTGTATAGCAATTTAATTTTCGAACCAGTTTAAAATGGCCACCAAGTATTTCAGTTCAATTATAATTTCTGGTATGTCAATTTTAATGTAATTTCCAGCTTACCAGGGTAATAATAGTTTTTTATTTATCATTGATTACCTGCTAGTCTTTCTGGAGAGCTAGACAATGATGACACTAACAATAAGGCTACTGAATACTCTTAAAACGTATTTGATGACTTGATTAAAGTTTACATTTAAAATTACTCAATATTTGATGATAAATATTAACCACATTATGTTAATAAATACTAAATTATGACCTCATCATTTTTGACCATATATCATATTACTCTACCATGTCATCAGTTTTTGTCCAAAATTTGAAACCATTCACTTTTAATGTTTATATTATTAACAAAATTAAAATTATGTTTTTAATGGATATCTATACTATTGAAGTTCTGAACCTATATCAGCCTGCTCACATCCTGGCCACCACAGGTTTATTATCAGCAGATCATAATATGAGATTCTTGAATTCCATGACCAAGAGTGGATAATGGACATATGTAGTTAATATATGGCTGTTTATGGTATTATTACTCCATGACTTGACATCAGCTTTTTTTTTTTATTCCAATTTTTTTCTTTCTTATATTTTTCATTAATTTAAGACTTACCGTATCCAAATGAGTTCGTTGATGTTTGGCTCGATCTGAAGAATTACTGAATGCTTTTGAACAACCAGTATGTGTACATAAGTATGGCCTTTCTCCTGTGTGTGATCTTAAATGTATCTTCAAATTTTCTAGACGTGAAAATGCCTTGTCACAACCTTCAAACTGAAATAAAACAAAACAAGGAAAATATAATATCAGACCAGTCTATAAAAGGCAGCAATAAGGTTAATATCAGACCAGTCTATAAAAGGCAGCAATAAGGTTAATATCAGACCAGTCTATAAAAGGCAGCAATAAGGTATGTTATGCTGTAAAGGTTTCGAAGGTTCCACAAAAGATATATGCATGTTATTAAAATTTTATTTAAAAAAAAAACAAAAAAACCTTGAAATTATTGAATCCTGTTTTACTAATACTAAGAAAGGATGTGAATATAAGTGAACATAAGAGACTGTCCAACTTTACACTTAGACACAAATCACAGCAATGGAACAAATCTTTTATTGCTGTTTAACATTTTGCAGTCACAGACTCACAGTATGTAGGATCTACAATAATGAGGATAACTTGAACCCTAAAATGAGTTAATTACAAAAAAAACAGGTGTATTTTTCTTGAAATAAATGTTATAGCTAAATACGGCAAGACAATTTTGGAATGCAAGGGCTTTGTAAATATCATATATCATTGACTAGGGTAGACAACATCTTGATATACAATGGTGTTTCTTGATTTCATATTTGATACTGGTGTCATGTAGGGCAATCTGAAAGATTTTTTTTTAAATCTTGATAATAAAACATAAAATTTAAATGAATACAATAACATAATCATTTTCTGAACTAATTGTAGGTAGTGATTAAGCTGACAAATTCTAAACTCTATTCATATTTAAAGATGGCTGATATGAGCAATTATTTGCTCAAATTATTGTTAAATGATAACAATGAGGCAAATATAACTGTTAAATACAGAAGTACTCAAATTTTAAAACAGAACTAAGCAGCAATCAAAGTACAATGTATTTTTTGTCATTATTAAAATATTACAATTTAATTTCCTTTTATGAAAGATTTACCTTAGCATTTTATATTTCATAGAATAATGTTGACAAATTAATACAAAAACACAATTTATTACTAAAGCAACTATTTACCATACCTGTCTATAGACAAAATCAACTTATGTTATCAATTACATTATTTATATTTAAGAAAATTAGGTCTGTTTTTTATCTTTCCATTTCTTGCAATTAGACTGCAGGATATTTAATGAACAGCCTACTGATCATGTGATCCATGCATCTAAAGGTTTAGGTTTATGGTGTTTAACGGCACTTTCAACAATATTTCAGTTATATTGTGGTGGTCAGTTTTATTGGTGGAGGGAAGCGGAGTACCCGGAGAAAACCACTGACCTGTCACAAGTCACTGACAAACTTTATCACATAATGTTGTATCGAGTACACCTCGTGATGAACAGGGTTTGAACTCACAATTTTAGTGGTGATAGGCGCTGAACGCACAGGTAGTTGTAAATCCAACTACCATATGATCATGACCATGACAGCCCCTCTAAAGCTTTACGTCAATGTTAATACAACAAATTTTTAAGAGGAAAAAATGATTTAACTCCTAAAATCTACATTAATTTGATTGATTTATCTATCAAAAAGGAAGTCTTGTATCTTCAATCTTTCATTCACGAATAAGAAAAAAATTTATTTTCAACTTTAAAAGACAACAATTTTAATATTCATGTAAACAGAAAAGTATACACTCCAGTTATTAATATTCTTCATAAAGTACTTTTAAAGTCAATCAGGACTTTCATTTTATCATCATAACTGATACAAATAAGTTTTTTCTGCTCTAAAAGGAAATATTGAGCTTTTAATGGGGGAGTATGTTTAATTTAAAATTCATAATATATAATTATTATTAAAGTACAGATAAACAAACAAAAATGTAGGAAATTAATAAATATAAAAAAAATGATGCTATGCATTCATGCATATCTGTACATGTATGGACACATGTAATGAACTCTCAACTTTATTCTGATTCATTACAATGCTGTGAAATAAGTTTATTTACATTAGAAATTAACTGTATTTGATCAAAGCAAAATAAATAAAATACATGACACAGTCAAACCTACATTGCAATAAAAGGGATTTCATTTTAGTGTTTATGTTGTTAGAATTCTGAGTACGGAGTGACACCATTAAAAATTAAATATATTATGTATATTTTAAGATCAGGACTCAGTGCTTTTAACAACAACGTTGTTCATCCAGTTATATGTGAGGGTTCACAGTCTGCAACAACGTTGTTCATCCAGTTATATGTGAGGGTTCACAGTCTTTACAACAACGTTGTTCATCCAGTTATATGTGAGGGTTCACAGTCTTTACAACAACGTTGTTCATCCAGTTATATGTGAGGATTCACAGTCTTTACAACAACGTTGTTCATCCAGTTATATGTGAGGGTTCACAATTAACTCACATTGTAGAAAACACTTGCATTACTTGTGATTTTGTCCCTGATTTATCTATACTGACCTAAACCAGAATCAATACCTTTTGATATTTAAAATTCCTTTGAAATATTAAAAATATATGTAAAAGTGTATATTATACTTGTAATACAACATATCTAGCACTGTTTTACAAAAGTCATTGCCTGTGTTCACCCGTCTGGTTTAATCAATTTTTCCATTTCGCTGAATTGCACAGGCTATCCGAGATATGGTAAACTCAACATAGTTAGAAGTGATAAAGTAGACATGCTGTACAGGCCTATGTATTGATACAACAGTTTACAAAAAATAGTTAAATTTGAAAAAAAATGTTCAATAAACAATGCCCAGACCAAATGAAAACGAGAGACTTCGAGCAATTTGAATGGTAGCATCTGGTTAGTGTTGCATTAACTTTGCTGCTCATTTTGACGTTTAAAAATTGACAATAACGTGACTCATACAACGTTACAGGATCACTGGTTAAACATTTAACCTCCATGTTCTGGCAGACCACAAACAACGGTGTAATTTCAGGATAAATACACAATAACATCACATTTACACCATTGCTTCCAAACAGCCATATCGACTATCACAGTTTCATTTTAACCCAATAACAAACAATAGAATCATTTCCCAAACTGTTCTAACAACTTCAACTTCTGCTTGCGACATAGGGACGGACCTGCAAGAATTTACTGCAGAGGTTATGAACGATACGCTGAAGTTTGTTTTAATTAATTAAACCGATATGGATGTGCAAGGGTAATGATATGGGTTTGGGGCATCATTTCACCACTGCATCCATTGTCAATGGGAACTTAACAGGAAGATGCAATAGAGATGACGTTTTGACATCTTTACTGACCATAATCTGTTACTTTTGGTTTTGACCACTAGATGATTTATTTCAACTTATCAACTTATCAGCAAAAACTTAAATTCAAAATGGTTATTTTTTGTGGAAGATAATGAAGTTACATGTTGTATTAAATGTATTACAATCACTTTATTCAATTTCAGATAAATTGCAAAATTATTTAGGTATCGTTTATTTACAGAGACAGTATATTAGGTTTTAGAACTATTCCTAGGGCGTAGTATTTTTTGGTTTTTCCGTTTATTACATGACTGACATAAATTTTGGCTGTAATCTGATACTTACTGTACACTTATTGGGTTTCTCTCCAGAATGCACACGCATGTGTATCAGTAATTTATATCTGGCATTGAAAGGTTTATAACGTCTTTGACATGCTGCCCAAAAACATGTAAAGTCTTCACCCTTTCGCTGATCAATGTGAGCTTTTTCTAAATGGCGCACAAGTTCATCTTGCTCTTTAAATATTTGATTACAGTCGATCCAGCGACAGATATTTTGTTTTTCACCATTTTCATCAAGATCGCCATCTTCAACGTTATTATTTTGATAATTTTGATCGTTAAGCATGTTATTATTGTTTACAACATTGTTAATATTACTGTCAACCTGGGGAATGTTTTGTGGGAAATTTTGTTGCTGCTGTAGAGGAAGTGTAGCCCTCTGTGTTTGCGTCTGCATCATTTGCTGTTGTGGCTGCATAGTGTTTTGACCCATTGCCTGGTCATATGAGGGAGGTGGTCTCATTGACATGTTCCCACTCATGCTTGTTGGAATTTGTTGTTGCTGTTGTTGCTGTCCCATATTTGGCATGAAGTTATTAATCTGTGGTGCACCATACATCTGCATGTCTGCAAATGCTTTCTGCTCAACCATTGGAATATCACTTTGTTGCACTACAATTTGGTTGCTGACTATATCAGAGAACATATCTGACAAGTTTTCATGCAATCCAAACTCTGGTTCCCTCTTGAATGATCCACCACTGTGGAGTGACATTCTTTGTTTTGAATTTCCAGAGTACGAAAATGGGCTTCCAGTAGATGTACCACATCTGTGCATCTTACTTGCTATAGCATGGCCAAAGTTGCCATGGTGTACAGCAGGCTGAGGGGAAGCACTTGTTGAAGAACTACGAGAGCCATTTATATAGGCTACAAGTGATGTTGGTGATGTCCTAATCAATGAATACAAGTCAACACCATCTGGTCCAATTGGTGATATAGATAAAGCTCTTTTCTGTCCATGAGTTCTAACAGCTGAGTGTCGGGGACTTGCTGTGTAAAGAGAATTTGATGGAGAGGAATCCATGTTCTGGAAAGGAGATAAAGAACAGGTGGCACTTCCTGTAACTCCGTGAGAAAATTCACTTCCTGATATGGATCCATTTGAATTGTTTCCATGTCCATTGTTGTGACCATGGTGATTACTTCCATTATGAACCTGTGGCAGCGGTTTATATGGATTCCACTCTTGTTTTGTGACAGGAAAAGGCTCCAGAAACTTGTGTTCTTTTTCATTGTTTAGTGGTGTTTGTGCACGGTCTTGTTGTTGTCGTGGAGTCTGTGGACCATTGCGTGGTGTACAGCTAATGCTTGAGATCTCACTTGGTGTGGGGGTAGCATTTTCTAATCGACTTGCTGGACGAAGAAAACTACTTTGATTGCTTAGACTGGTATTGAAACTGTTTATATTATGGCTAAAATTTCCACCATCTCTATTGCGTGGATTCAAACCAAAGCACATAGGTCCATGATTACTACCATTCAAGTCTGAAAATAGACAAGAAATTATGTAAGATGTGGGTATTGGAGAAATAAATTTATCTTCAATAACTATTGGTCAATATTACAGACTCAAAATACCAATGAATACAATGTGAAGTCTTTTGAGGAAACAATAATAACCAAAGGGAAAAAAATCAAATTGGTGTTGTTCTTCATCATGTTGTCAATGCAAGGCTGTTTTTTTTCCATAGAGACAAAAATGATACATAGACTCTATATATTGTAGATACAATACAGTGTTAGAGCATTAAAAATAGAATTTAATCATGATTTTGTTTACAATTGTTTAAAATTAAATAAAAAAAAATGAAATTCCAATGAAGACTAGGCTGACATGTTTTTTTTCTTTGATCTAAATTTTTATCTCAAATTACCTGTCTTTTTCCACTGAAGGTAAACATACATATTATGCTTTTGACAATAACTGAGGAAAATTGGTTTGTTCCAGGAAATCTGTATTGATTGTACAAGAACAATAATAAAACACTTATCTCTCCATAAATGTTTCCAAACCTGCTTTCAACGGAATAACGTAACCTTGAGACTGACGACAACTTATTCCTGCAAATACCAGCACTTTTTTGTCTCAAACTTAGTTGTCTAAATAATTACCTTAACTTTTCTTTTCACAAAAAAGAAGACGGACTAAAATGAAATGAGCTTTTACAGTTTATTTCACCAAATTTGACATTTATCTAGACTGAAGTCTGGTTTGTTTTGTATGGTAAATCATGTGACATTTATCTAAACTGAAGTCTGGTTTGTTTTGGATGATAAATCATATGACATTTATCTAAACTGAAGTCTGGTTTG
>MJUT01034734.1:55167-67168 GCA_002080005.1 Gigantidas platifrons
GGCCATGTTGGATTTCCGATCTGCACCAAAATAACAATTTAGTAGAGGATCTCCCAATGAACATTTCTGCCAAATTTGGTCCAAATCAGTTCAGTGGTTTCAAAGAAGAAGAAGAAAGTATGAAAAGTTTACAGAAGACGACGACGACGGACGCAAAGTGATGACAAAAGCTCACCTGACCCTTTGGGTCAGGTGAGCTAAAAATAGTTTCTTATTTCAAAAGATGAACAAAATCCAAATTTTATGCTTATTTTCTAGTCTGGGATCTTCAATACTGGGTAAAAAAAATGCAAAAGTGAACAAGTATCCTATTTTCTTATAAGATTTACCAGGAAAAAATATATATTGATGAACTATTGCTTTCTCTTCTATCAGCAACTTATGTATGTACCTGATTTTATCTGTCTTTGAGGAAAGAAGTTGCCTGGAGGACATGAGCTGCGAGGTGTTGCAAACTTCTGCGTAGTTCCGTTTTGAGTAGGTTTTCCTGCATTAATGACAGTTCTGTTTGAAGAAAGAGCAGGAAGCTGTATATTTGTCTTATCTTGCTGTAGATTTAAAGCCGGAACAGGAGTATTACTGTTGGATGAGGGTACAGGAGTTTCAGCTTGGATGGTTAGTCTTGGAATATTTGTCCCCTTCGGAGGGCCCATCTGACCAGTATTATTCAAACCATTCATTGTTCTGTAAAAACAAAATTATACATTACTGTTGTAGATTACCAACAGATGTAGGCAATATATGAATAAGTTTTAACATATTACATGTACTACACAGACTAGTTTGTTGTGGTGATACTTATATACTAGTTTGTGGTGGTGATGACTTACACAGATTAGTTTGTGGTGGTGATGACTTACACAGATTAGTTTGTGGTGGTGATGACTTACACAGACTAGTTTGTGGTGGTGATGACTTACACAGACTAGTTTGTGGTGGTGATGACTTACAGACTAGTTTATGGTGGTGATGACTTACACAGACTAGTGTGTGGTGGTGATGACTTACAGACTAGTTTGTGGTGGTGATTACTTACACAGACTAGTCTGTGGTGGTGATGACTTACAGACTAGTTTGTGGTGGTGGTGACTTACACAGACTAGTTTGTGGTGGTGGTGACTTACCTGACTAGTTTGTGGTGATGATGACTTACACAGACTAGTTTGTGGTGGTGATGACTTACACAGATTAGTTTGTGGTGGTGATGACTTACACAGATTAGTTTGTGGTGGGGATGACTTACACAGACTAGTTTGTGGTGGTGGTGACTTACACAGGCTAGTTTGTGGTGGTGATGACTTACAGACTAGTTTGTGGTGGGGATGACTTACACAGACTAGTTTGTGGTGGTGGTGACTTACACAGACTAGTTTGTGGTGGTGGTGACTTACAGACTAGTTTGTGGTGGGGATGACTTACACAGACTAGTTTGTGGTGGTGATGACTTGCATAGACTAGTTTGTGGCGGTGATGACTTACACAGACTAGTTTGTGGTGATGATGACTTAATTCACAAATGTGCTAATATACATGAGTAAATTATCTTCATTGTTCAGTTTACAAGTGAGCATATCATTAACTTCAGCTGTAGTTTTATTCAGACAATGCATTTTATTATGCTGAAGAAATAGTACAATATGCTTGTTGAACAAATCTACCATTTTAGATTAGAATCAACCAGTGATCAGTTGAATTGTCAACAATCATTTTTTACTAGTCCTACTGAGACTCATTTGTATATTACACAACCAGCAACATGACAAATTACCCAGTACACATGTGACACATGTATTTTACCTTGACATAGAATCTAGTGTTGTTACATTTTATACATGTCATTTTCTGTTTCAAAAATGTATATTTCACATGTAACAGGATTACCATAGATCAACAGTATCATATACAGTATTATTCCATCAATTGTTCTAAAATGGGGTTAAAGTTTATACAGCTGGATTAACAGATGCCTGTATATTACATTATATTATAAAACACAGGGTTTCACTGGTCAGGTCATTATGACTGGCTGGGCTTCTCACACCCATTAAGTCTGATAATCATGGTATAGCTAAAAAACACTACTGAAAGTGACGTTAAACACCAATAACCACAACTCTAAAATGATGAGAATGAACTGTGTATCAAGAACTTGAATATTACATTAAGCATTAAAGTTTGACAAACTGATTAATGGAAATAATAATGTTGTTTGAGGGTATGAAGCAGTGGCATAAATATATAAAGAAGAAAAGATGCACCTGTAGACAGGGGGCTTCAGTGGGTTCTATTAAAGTCAAGATTTTTGTTGATATATGACTACATTTTTTGTACTAAAATCAGGATTTCAGCATAACTATGACTATTAAGGTCCGGAATCTTACCCCCAGCAACAAAACCATATGTCACAGCATGTGTTTATTGCACCCCGTTGAAAATTACGACTATGGGCTACAGCATTCACTATCGGTAAGATATCAAATTATAGCCAACATGTTATTGACATATTTAACTGATGGACATGCCTGTCACTCCTCTTTTTCTTGTTGCATATTTAATATTAAATTATACACAAATATTCAAAATGATTGATTTCATTTCACTTTTAAAAATCAATTGTGATCAACTCTTATTGTTATCAACTACTAGTTTAAAGCCAATTCAGTAATTTTTCAGCCATATCATGACAAGAACAAGTTAGTCTTCAGAGAGATGATGATGAGGTCCGTTTTGTACTAGACCAACACGCTGAGTTGGATTTTCATAGTGCTAGCTCACTGAAACAACATTCCGCAGATAGAAATGCCACCCCACTTGGACACATTATCCTGAATCCGAGCCAACCAGTCTTTCTTCTTTTTCCTTAACGCTGTGTGCTTAGCAGAGAAGCAACAGATGCTAATTTCATAGCCTTTGGTTTGACCCGATCAGGACTTGAACCCATGATCTATCTCACTTGAGGCGAGCATGCTAACCATTACACCACCGATGCAGTTGAATTTTTACATGTACGTCATAGCCTTATATGTCAACTTTGATCTAAGAACAAGCCTTGTAATCCATCTGATCAAATAGGTGAGTTAATACTGCCATGCCAGCTATTTTTCAGCCATATCATGACAAAAGTAAAATATATAAACATTGTGCAATGCATAATGATATGCACATCTGTATTTAGACAAGCAAGTCTAACTGGATTTTTAGGGTCTGGGTGGCTCCATGAGTTAGGTAGTTGGATTACCTAACAACTCATACAAGCCTATCACCAATACTGCGTGGGTTCGCACCTGGTTTTGTAAATTACAAAAAAGGGTGCACTTGACTCGCAACCGCAAGTGATAAGGTTTATCAGTTGCTAGCCCATGGTCGGTGGTTCTCTCTGTGTACTCCGGCTTCTTCCACCATTAAAACTGGTCACCATGATATAACTGAAATATTATTGAAAGTGGCGTTAAAACACCAAAAATCAAAATCAATCAATCAAATTGGATTTTTATAATGCTAGCTTAATGAAAAAAATCTATAGAAAACATGTCATCCCAAGGTCACCATAACACTATATTCTGACTTCCTAAGCCAACATTTCTGCAATACTTGGATTTTCTTAATAATGATGTATGCATAGCAAAATACTTATAGAATTCAATAAATGTGACTGTCAAATTTAGAACAGGAAATATGACTAATGAGACCATAAATAGCCACCGATGTCAATCATATGTCATTAAAGGTTCACAACCCATCAATGATCAAAATATATATCATTAGAATTAAATTTCATGTGCATTTTGGCCTTTGTATATTTTCTATTGAAATTATTCATTTAAGACATTTGACCTATGAAATCGAGGAAAGCCTCAGAGCACAAATGTGTTAACCTGTCCAATTATAAGATACTAGAATGTATGTTAACCTGTCCAATTATAAGATACTAGAATGTATGTTAACTTGCCCAATTATAAGATACTAGAATGTATGTTAACCTGTCCAATTATAAGATACTAGAATGTATGTTAACCTGCCACATTATAAGATACTAGAATGTATGTCAACCTGCCCAATTATAAGATACTAGAATGTATTCAGTTTTTTATGTTGACATCAGAGATCATTGGTTTTGGAAATTTCAAACAATCATGTTCCATATGTAGTTATTTACTTGTTAAAGGGGCATTATCTGCCAAAATCGTAAATTTTTATTACTCATAAAAACTATCAGATATGATTGATGCCTTAATAAAACGTGTTTCTGTAACTTATAAATGTTATGAAATGTACGCACATCGGGAATAAAAGGTGCAACTGCTCGTGTTTTGAGATCGATCAAGAAATGGACGCCATCTTATTAATTATCGGCATTGCTTACGGAGTTTGCCGAATCGTCATTAAATCAGTACAACAATGCACTTATTTCTTATTTTCTGTGAATCTGCTTTTAGTCGGTGTTAATTATGGACAAAGAACCATGCAATTTTGCAGTTAATAAGCGACAAAATACAAATTATTCGTTTTTACCTGTCACTAGTAAGGTCAGTTGCATACGGAGAAAGTGAGGTCAAATTATTTGCTTGCAAGGCAATAATCAATCGATGGTAATTTTCGTTCTCAAAAGGCGAAAAGTGGTACGATATAAAGCTGTTTAATGTGAAATATTTACCTTTATTTCATCATTTTAAAGCTATTTACCAATTTCTAAAACATGTAATTTTTTTGGTCAAAATCGTAGCTAATGCCTCTTTAATAAAGTGATACCTGTCTAAACCGAACCTTGAATAAACCAAAATTCTGTATGAACGGAACATTACATAAAGTCCCAATTTAATTTGTATAAGCCAAACACCTGTCTAGTCCAAACATAAAAGCTTTTCCTCCCAAGGAGGTTTGGGTAGACAGGTTTCACAGGACATGTCTGTTTGATTGTCTGACTGTTCTTGTTATAATTCATTTCATATATCTCTCCAGTGACTGACATATTTTTTCTCAAATTAACTCAAAGATAAACATGTCACTTGTTCTATAATCAAAGTTTAGAAACTCAGAAAAATTTATCGTTTGTTTGTTTATTGTTTGATGGTATCTAACGCCACTTTCAACAATATTTCAGTTATATTGTGGTGGTCAGTTTTATTGGTGGAGGAAACTGGAGGACCCAGAGAAAACCACTGACCTGTCGCAAGTCACTAACAAACTTTATCACATAATGATGTACACCTCGCCCTGATCAAGACATCAGTGGTGATAGGCACTGATAGCATAAGTAGTTGTAAATCCAACTACCATATGATCACAGCCACGATGGCCTGGGAAAATGTATCATTTTTTTTTTTACCGAAAATACTTAATTATGCAAACTTTTAGATGTGATTACTTTGATTAACAAAAAAAATCCAAACAATCACAGCTAAACATGTAACTGTCATTTAAAATACAAAAAATCATAGAAATGACATTTGACAAGCTATTCTGCTTTAATTTTTTTTTGGGTGCCTCTTTGAACTGCCATGTTCATGCATAATGATTGAGGAGTTGTATGCTATTCTGTTCAATGACCTTTTAGTAAACAATCTGATTCTTTAAATTATTTCATCATATGTAGTAAAATGAACTAGAGGCTCAGGTGAGCCTGTATCGCTCACCTGATATAAATAAGTCCTCTTAAGAATGTCTGCATGCCGAATACATCTAAGTTACTATTCAAATCCCATAGGGTTCTATGTTAAAACTATGTCTGCTCATGGCAGTCATCTTGGATGAAGGTTGTGGTCACCGGACACAATTTTGAAAGTATATACTACCCAAGGAACATTCATGCCATGTTTGCTTTAAATTGGCTGACTGGTTTCAGAGGAGAAGACTTTTAAACAATTTTCCCATTGGGTCCTATGTTAAAACTATGGCCGCTGACGGTGGCCATTTTGGACCGAGATTGGGGTCACTGAACACAATTTTGGAAGTTGACCACCAAAGGACCATCGATGACATGTTTGCTATATTGGTTTACTGGTTTCAGAGGAGAAGATTTTAAAACATTTTTTCCCATAGGGTCCTATGTTAAAACTATGTCCGCTGATGGCGGCCATCTTGGATGGAGGTCTGGGTCACTGGATATAATTTTGAAAGTTGACCATTTAAGGACCATTCATGCCATGTTTGCTTTAAATTGGCTTACTGGTTTCAGAGGGAACAAAATTTAAACATTTTCCACATAGGGTCCTATGTTAAAACTATGTTTGCTGATGGTGGCCATCTTGGATGGAGGTCGGGGTCACATGACATTCTTTTGAAAGTTGACCACCTAAGGACCATTCATGCCATGTTTGCTTTAAACTGACTTACTGGTTTCAGAGGAAAAACTTTTTAAAAATTTTTCCCATAGGGTCCTATGTTAAAACTAAGTCGAGTCATGGCGGCCATCTTGGATATGCGATTGGCACAAAAATAACAAATTTAGTAGAGGACCATCCAGTCACCATTTCTATAATGTTACAATTCCATCGGCTGAGTAGTTTCTGACAAGAAGATTTTCAAAGTTTCAACCAATCAGAACACATTATTGGCCCTGGTGGCCATGTTGGTTTTCCGATCTAAACCAAAATAACAAATTTGGTAGAGGACCTCCCAATGAACATTTCTGCCAAGTTTGGTCCAAATCTGTTCAGTAGTTTCAAAGAAGAAGATGAAAGTATGAAAAGTTTACAGACACGGACGACGACGACAACGACAACGCCAACGACGACGACGGACGCAAAATGATGACAAAAGCTCACATGACCCTTTGGGTCAGGTGAGCTAAAAACTAAAAATACCATGAAGAAACAGAGGCAAAATGACATATAAACATGACCACTCACTTTCCTGGCTTGGTACAGGCACTTCAATCAAAAGTGGAAGGGTTAAACAAGTTACTTTAAAAATAATTATCATCTTTTTCATTTTAACATTATCTGTGCAAGTCTTTACAATAAATGTGCCAGTCTGTTCGTAGATTAGGGACAACACAAATTTAGAATGTCTCTGTCTTCTAAATTCATTTTAACAAATACTAAATCTCTCATACAATGAAACAACCTACTTTTATTATGAATTTATTGTTAAACAAATCAATTTAAATAAATATAGTATCAGTGTTAAATTTTTTGTACTTAAGTGAATACTTATTTAGGAGATTAGACATCATAACAATTTAATCCTAGTATTTTACCCATATCAGACATAATACCCTTGTACAATGGACTTTTTTTTTCTCGACTTTACATATATTTTGCACTTTATATAATAACAATATTAATATGACCAATTGCCAAAGTTAACAGCTTGTGGAAGATATTTTATCTTTGAACAGCGATGATATATAACATTTAATTGATTGTTACAATCTTCAGATATAATTCTGATATTATACATGGAAAATGCACCAAGCGTTAATCTTTTACCAATTCTATGAACCAGGTACAACAAATTCATAACTTAATTAAAATGATTGTTAAATCATGTCAAATCATATCCTTGAGAATGTAATACTGATATGCATGAAACTCCTTTTAATATCAACAAATATTATAATACAGTTTGTACTGTTATTTTCTACAAAAAACACATGCAAGTACAATGTATATGTACTTCTTCCATGTCATTACGAAGCAGGATATATGGTTGAATAAACAGCTGCGCCAAGAGCGCATGATACGCCCGTCGTCAACATTCATACAATATTTGTAAAGACTTTCTTTCCCATAACTCTGGAATGAAAAATCGAAATTTCACCAAAAAGTAAACAGACCGTAAGACTATCAATTCCAATAACTGTGTGAAGTTTGAAGTGAATTGGCCAAGGGGTTCTCAATTTACAGCGTGACATACGAAAAATCGCCTACAATTTGATGAATAAAGTCCCATAACTCTGGAATGAAAAATTGAAATTTCACCAAAAAGAATACAGACCGTAAGACCATCAATTCCAATAATTCCGTGAAATTTGAAGTGAATTGGCCAAGGGGTTCTTAAGTTAGAGCACGACATGTGAAACGGACGGACGGACGGATGGACGGACGGACAGTCGGACATTGGTATACCATAATATGTCCCGTCTTAAAGACGGGCATATAAAAATGATGTTGTCGCGATTATACATGAAATATTAGATGCTGGACATTAAGCAATCTACAACCTTCAACCAATCAATTAAAAAAGGTGGTTGTAGTAATATGTCTGATCACAGGAGTCTGAAATTATATCAAATGGGCGATGCAGGAAGATCAACGCTCAATGGGAATAAAAATATATGGTTAATGAGGACAAAAAAAAATATCAACAGGCGATCTTCCCATTGCCCAGCAAATTTACCGAATAACTCAAAGGATATAATTTCAGACTTCTGTGGTCTAATATATACATTGTATCATTTCTTTTTTTTATTGTAGGGGATCAAACTACTACATATATTGAAGGAATTAGATACTGATATGCATTACCTATGATTCTTATGTGATTCAATAACCTCATAATCGTAGTACAATGTTGGCAGTGATCTAATGTTCTATAAAGTCATATTATTCACATGCAAATAGGGGTACCTGTATATAAATATAGGCAAGTCAAGAAAAGAAAAACCATTCCATTAATTAGAGGCTTGTAAACAATGTGGAAATAAAATTCTATATAAAATTAGTTTTAAAAATAAGCGCAGCTAATAGTTTACATAAATGTTGCTGACATTTCTGTGTTAACCTAGTTTGAATCAATATTGACCCTCAGACAACATTTAATATCAAAAACACTCCAAGAAGTGAAGATTTCCTTTCTTAACTGATTACATTACAGGTATATTAGAGGCCAAAACGGGAAATTGACAATATTGACAGGTACATTGTTAAACTTACATGTAGACTGCCATATTGAAAGTTTATCAGGAAAGGGTATATTTTATCATGACCATCTGAACCACAATACAATACACTAAAAGGTCATAACTATAAGTTACCATTTTAAAATTGCTTACAGAAAGAGAGGACTAAACAACA
This sequence comes from Gigantidas platifrons, assembly GCA_002080005.1. Taxonomy (NCBI): domain Eukaryota; kingdom Metazoa; phylum Mollusca; class Bivalvia; order Mytilida; family Modiolidae; genus Gigantidas; species Gigantidas platifrons. Next base: position 64,185 of record MJUT01034734.1, read on the forward strand.
GCCAGAGTAAAGAACGTGGAAATGACTAAAATTTTTAAAACTGGAGCAAATAGTTCATATTTATGGACAGAATAAAGAGAACTTCTTATTGCATGTCTACATATTGAACCATAGCCTCTAATTGACCACAAAATATTGGTTTTAGTTTTTTTCAGTTTCATATTGACAAGCAATATATTAAGCAATTTAACCCTAAGTCAAACTTCAGACTACATTGCTACATTCAGATTGTTCAAATTCAACATTGCATGGTAAAGAAAGACTTTGGACCACAAATCTACTTATCTCTTATATTATATTATATTATATTTGAAAGTCACCTATTTATAACTAAATGATACCAACAAATTATTATATACCATATACAGAAAAGATTCCTGATACCTGCTAATCTGGGTCACGGGTCATTGTGAGTAGCATGTGTAGTCACGTGAACAGATACGGTGTTGAAAAAACTGTTGGTACTCATAAAATATTGATAAATGCAATACAATTTTATGTTTGTCTTCAAGAAATATGATAGACAAAACCATGTGTGAAGTTTTATGACGAAATATCTCCAATTTCTATTCTATATATAAATTTATGAATTGAAGTTTTAGCTGCTAATCTGGGTCACGGGTCATTGTGAGTAGCATGTGTAGTCACGTGAACAGATACGGTGTTGAAAAAACTGTTGGTACTCATAAAATATTGATAAATGCAATACAAGTTTATGTTTGTCTTCAAGAAATATGATAGACAAAACCATGTGTGAAGTTTTATGACGAAATATCTCCGATTTCTATTCTATATATAAATTTATGAATTGAAGTTTTAGAACACAGCTAATTTTAGCGATGTATTTTTATCTTGGACAATAATGAGCGTCCTGATTGGATGACCGATTTAAAACACACTGAATCCGCATGGTTTAGCAAGGTTACTCAGGTCAATAGTTTATAAATATAGAATCTTGACAATGCAAAGGAAAGATGCTATGTTATATTTATTCAAGCAAAAACAAAAAACAATGAAATCGATTTAATTGAAAATTGATTTTTAGGGGGGAAGTGTGACCTTTCATTGGACTTTATTCTGAAAATTTTGAGCGTACTTGATGACGATTATTCCAGAAACGTCTCGTGCGCACTCAATTTGATATCTACGTTTTAATTAAAACACAATATCTTCTTTAGAATTCAATAAGCAGGTCCTGGAACTAAACCATAGATCAGAGCACATCCATAGTCTTTAGTGGGGTTCGTGTTGCTCACTCTGTAGTTTTCTGCATAGTGTATTTTTTTTTAAGTTAAATAATATGAAATATTGACATCCACACTTGCCTTTTGGACAGCACATTTCTGTGTCCACACTTGCCCTCAGGCAACACTTGTTTATCAGAAAATAAAATTGATGATATGACGTCAAAGACTTGTTCCCAAAGAGGATATGTTCTTTGTACATACACTTAAATTTTTTATAAAAAATGATTGATCTCCTATTAATTGATTTTCCCCGACAGAACATGTTATTTTTTTTTTAATATTCCTCATTAGACTTGTTACAACTGAAAAACTATTAAAAAAAAAACAAATAAAAAACATTTTTGAAAGCTAGATTCCTTTATTAAATTGAACGATGCATTAAACTAACCAGTCATGTTTTGATACAAACATTAAACTAACCAGTCATGTTTTGATACAAACATTAAACTATAACCAGTCATGTTTTGATACAAACATTAAACTAACCAGTCATGTTTTGATACAAACATTAAACTAACCAGTTATGTTTTGATACAAACATTAAACTAACCAGTCATGTTTTGATACAAACAGAGTGATACCAACCCAATGTAATAGCCTGATCTTATGAACCCAGTTACATGTATGTAGCTGCATATTTTCATGGTATAGTATAATACAATCATTTCAATATAAAAATAAATTTTTTTTAAATTGTCAAATGTAATTGTTGTCCAAAACCTTCAATTTCAAGGAAGAAAAATATGGGTGTACTTAAAACCCTATTTCATAAGTATTTACTTGATATTTTGTGAACTAACAATTTACTTTTTATAATGAAAAGACAATCCTGTGGCCGTGATTTAATGATTTCAATTAGTTGTTGCACAATTCGGTTGTTAACGATTAAGTCTATCACCTTATGCACCTGTAATGCAATTCTTTTGATGTAAACTGCTGAATTCAATAAATACAGATTTAGAACGCCATCATAAATATCAGACTGAAATTGGACATGCTCTCAAACTGTGATTTAGGAAATAAGGATTTAAGTAATAGCAAAGCCTTTGTAAAGCAAGGATTCAACTAAGAAATAAATCATGGAAGCCAGAATGCATTGGGAGTTTTAACATGGATTGGCAGATATTAGTATTTTATCCCGAGCCAGAAGAAAGGGATAAAATTTACTTATATCCGCCAATCCATGTTAAAACTCAAAACACATTCTGGCTTCCATGATTTATTTTGATTCTGATATGTCTAAGAATACAAATACAGTAGTATACTTTCATTGGAAGACGGTAATTTATTTTACGTTTGTGGAAAATGTTGCACACAATTTATGCTGCCAATGGAAATGTCAGCCACATTCACCGGCGCATGTACTAATGAGATTATACTGAATGGATAACTCGCTCGTTTGTTAACAAAGTGAAAGGAGGTCATGTTAGAATAAGAAATAGACCATGATACTGATTACATCATATAAAACAATATCAACAACTCCTACAACAGTTGTCTAATGTCCATATAAAACAAGATAAATAACTCCTACAACAGTTGTCTAATGTCCAAATAAAACAAGATGAACAACTCCTACAACAGTTGTCTAATGTCCATATAAAACAAGATGAACAACTCCTACAACAGTTGTCTAATGTCCAAATAAAACAAGATGAACAACTCCTACAACAGTTCTCTAATGTCCATATAAAACAAGATGAATAACTCCTACAACAGTTGTCTAATGTCCAAATA
>MJUT01034734.1:79290-92409 GCA_002080005.1 Gigantidas platifrons
ACACAAACCAGCTACAAGTCACTGATGTGGTATCAAGTACACCTTACCACAGAAAGGAATCAAACACACAAACCAGCTACAAGTCACTGATGTGGTATCAAGTACACCTTACCACAGAAAGGAATCGAACACACAAACCAGCTACAAGTCACTGATGTGGTATCAAGTACACCTTACCACAGAAAGGAATCAAACACAAACCAGCTACAAGTCACTGATGTGGTATCAAGTACACCTTACCACAGAATGGAATCAAACACACAAACCAGCTACAAGTCACTGATGTGGTATCAAGTACACCTTACCACAGAAAGGAATCGAACACACAAACCAGCTACAAGTCACTGATGTGGTATCAAGTACACCTTACCACAGAATGGAATCAAACACACAAACATTAGTGGTGATAGGAACTGATTGTATTATTACATACAAGATGCATATCTAAACACTACATAATCATGGCATCAGTGTTCCAAATTTTGGATAGCAGTAAAACATTTTCAAATAAAATGAATGTCCCCTTTCACAAAAATGTATCTTTATACAGCTTAGCACATATAGAAGTTGTTCCTTTTCAAGATGTACTCTTTTTAAAGACTCTTGGTAAAATCTTTAAAATTTTGAACATTTATAGAGGGTACTCTAATTAACATCAGATGGATCTTTTAGTTATTTATACACAAACATCCAACAACATATTGTAATTGTACAAGTCATGTCAGGGGCCTTATTGTCAACTGACCAACGGTGAAACACCTACCAAATCTTGAGGTATTAAAAACAGAACTGTTGTACAATTGGTCAATATATTAAATTGTCTTGTACATGCACGACATGACCCCAACATGGGATGATGTAAGATGTTATACTGCTAAACAAAAACCATCAAACATCTTAATTTTAAATAGATTGGTATACAGGTCGAGGTTTAAATATCTTTAATTTTTCTACATTTACATACAACTGAGTGGCCCCCAGACCCCCCTGCCATAGTTGGCACCTTGCAAGCAAGGTGCGGCAAGCCTTGCTGGACAAGTTCCTGTCAAAATGGGCAAGTCAATCTCTTTTCTTACTTGCCCTTTGGGCAACTGCCTTTAAAAACTTAATTCAAATCCTGATAATGATCTGATTTCTTACTTTTCTATTCTCTGAGGTCAGGTTTTAAATCCAATACAAATTGTTACAGTTATAAAACTAAATGTATTCTGACAACCGTTAGACAGACATTATATAGTTAAATAATCAAATAAAAATTGACAAAAAATTCAAATGGCATTGTTCTAAAACAAGTGTTTTGTAGCTGTTTTATGACACGAAGAAAATGTCTTTCTTATTTTGTCATAAATTGTTTACCTCTTTAAATGAAATGAAAATCAATATTTTTTTCTATCAAATTTCGACTGCAAGACAAAAGAATTATTGTTTTTAAACAAAAGATTTATAAAATCTCTTAAAGTCCTTTTACTAAGTACTCATTGGAACAAAGCATGGCTCCTGTCTTGATATTTTTTTTCCACAGAAAATAATCAACAAGAATCAAGTAAAGAAAATGAAAATAACTTTGGTTTTGTTTAACTACCATTCAATATAAAGATACTTTCATTTCCATATTTTCCCTTCAACTCATGATGTTTAAATACAAATGTTAGGTTACAATTTTATTTCCCTTTCATCTGAATGTCTTTCTTCAGATAAAATATTATTTTCTTTTATTCTGAATGTTTTTGTTTTTGTTGTTTTTTTTTTTGTTTTTTTTTGTTTTTTTTTACAAGATCATGATCATTATTTGAACAATTCAATTAAAATGTCTATTAATTTGATTCAGTCTACAAAAAGTGCATGTGAATAATGCACTCCTTTTGAATTGAAAAATCATTGACAATTTTAACAAATTGTCATTGTAAGTATTCATATATTAACTTGCAATTAAAAAACATGAATTTTTTAAGCCATCAAAACATTTTTTCATATTCTTTTGGCATGCCCTTTAGAAAATTTAATCATATTTTTTTTCTACGATTGATTAACTGGTTAATTGCTGCTGACTTGATTTTATACGAAAAAAACATTTATATCAAAATTTAACAAATATTTTTTTTTAGATTTAAAAGCATTTTTAAACATATCCCCCAATCAATTGTACTCCATGGAAAATCATCTTTTGTAATGGTTTTTAAGGAACATTTGCACATTTAACAATCTTGATATTACATTCTTACCTTTGGTCAATCAATGTCCCAAAGATCTTTATAAGTTTTCACATTTTTCTTCACATTGTGTGTCATTTTAACTCGTAATTCCATAAAATATCACATTTTTACACTTTTGAAATATCTACATCCTATATATTGTAAATAAAATAATGTTTTATAAACTAAATATAATAACTGAAAATTAATCCAAGGAAAATAATTTTTCAATACACCTTACCAACTACTATTAAAATTTTCTATTGGAGCAGGTATGTTTAATCAACCACGACAATTTTTACAGTTAACTCCGCCTATATTCAATACGTAAGCAATTGACAAATTAAAAAAAAATACCCATTGTATATCCAAAATAAAAACTCTGTTATATTTACTTTTCAAAATTATATTTTTTTTTACATAATTAAACATTGTTTAATATTTATATTTTTCTTACAATTATTTTCTACACCTTGTCAAAATCCCTATACCCATAGTTATATATAACTTATAAGTAATCAGAGTACTATACACACAGACAAAATTGAAGGTATTTTGTCCACCTTTCTCTCAGTAGATGGTTTATTCGTGTTGGCACTTACCGATGGAGAGTTATTTTGTAAGAGTCACATATCAGAAAATATTGAAATCCAACATTAAAAGTTGATTTTGACAGTTTTTTGTTCTGAGCGGAAGTTAGTTCCAATGTTGTGTATCGTTTTTATCGGCGCATGTCATTTAAGATGGGACAGGTATATACTGTTTAAGGGCGACAACCTGTATTTTACCTGTAAAGGTATGGAACGCCTGATATAATTGGGATATTTTTGCCATTAAAACAACTATGTTGGCTGATTAAGGCCATGCGAGAAAAAAATATTTTGTTCCCTCAATATAATATCTTATATTCCCAAAACTTATTATTTTGTTCCCAACAAGAAAGATGTTTTGTTCCCTCAATATTATTATTATTAATACTAATTATGTATTCCCCTCAACAGAGGCCACCCATCTTATAAGGCCAGATTCCCAAATGTACTGAGATAAAATACTAATTAATTACCCCCCCCCCCCCACTACCCCTCAAGAGTGAACATCCATCTTATGAGGCCAGATTTCAAATGCACAGATAGTAAAATACTAGTTAATTATCTCCCTCAAGAGAGGTCGCCCCTCAAAAGAAGTCACCCATCTTATGAGACCAAATTTCAAATGCACTGAGATATTCGTATTTATAATATATAGAGGTACACTGTCATTGGCATCTTGGCTTGCTACACGCATAATGAGTATAACGGGGAGGGTGGGTGGGGGTCTTGTAGGGTCAACCCCGATTTTATGGTGGGATTCATGTTCATTTATAGTCTAGTATACGAATTTCGTATATACTAGACTCTGAACGAAATAAAATCATTAGGTTTATCAACCAATGCTACGATTAGCGTATCATTCTGTAGTAAATAAACGATAGTAAAATCCACAGGAAAATAAAAAATTGACAACCCAGAGACACAGGCAACATTGAACAACATGAACCCTACCATAAAACCAGAGTTGATCCTGTTTCCTATAAGACATCCCTCCCCCTCCTCCAACCCCGTTTTACTCATTATTTATATATAGTCGAGTCATGTAAAAATCTTGTCGATGATGGAGGAAAGAAAAAATCGACATGAAAAGGAAAAGACCCATTGTCATCTGAGAAAAGATGTTTCGTAATGGTCAACCAGATCGTTATGACAACTGTTAAATCATAGTAAGCAAATCCTTATGCTAACTTTTATGTAAAAATATCTGAAATATATGAAATTAGTGGACTTTGATGCACAATTTTACAAAGAATGGACTAACCGGAGTCAGTGTGAATTCCTGGACTATAGATCAAATGCTATTGACAAACCTTATATACACTCCGACAAAAGTTAAGCACCACCCTATATTTTTATCGATATATTTTTTTTACATCAATACTGTTAAAACAATGAAATAGATATCACCATTTTTCTTACACTTCTTAAAAGACTGCACCAAGGGCTCTAAAATTACCAATCTATGAAGTATTTATCATCCTGAAAGACGTGACTATGACGTGGCAAAAATGGGGTTCAAAACAGGCACTGGAAAAACGTAAAACCAGTTTGTCTTTGATGGACGTTTTACATTGCATTAAAATGCAGAGTCTTCAGATTTCAAGAACTTTTTAATGCATCTATTGTGCGTATGTGCAAGGCATAAAAATCAATAACGAGTATATCCACCGCGTGTATTGTGAAGTTCTGCCCCCTCGTCATGCTTCGCACAAGACGCCTAAGCCGTTCTTGGGGGAACTGTTGCCACTCCTGTAAGATAGCAGTTCTTAATTCGTCAATATTTTGACATTTTGGATTGCGTTGGTTAATTTTTCGGCCAATAAAGTCCCATACATGCTCTATAGTGTTCATGTCTGGCGACATCGCAGGCCATGGAATTGTCTGAACAGCCTATTGCTGTAAGAATGTTGTACAATTCGGGTTCTATGTGGCCTAGCGTTGTCGTCCGTCCATGAACATTGGCCTGTCAGCCAACGCATGATTGTCGAAATGGGGGACTACGCGTGGAGCGAGCACATTGTCACGGTATTTTTGGCCTGTCAGATTATCATCAAGAACGTACAAGTCCAACTTACAGTCAAAGGAAAAACAACCCCAGACAGTTACACCCCACCCCCAAAAGCAGTTGTGCCCAAAATGTCCTGAAATGAAGTGCTTCGTTGGCGCCAAACACTTGCACGACCGTCGGTAGGGCGTAACAAAAAACTACTTTCATCAGACCAGCGGACCCGTCTCCATGTGCGAATAGTCCACCCCAAATGATCATGTGACCAGTCAAATCGAGCATGGCGATGACGTAATGTCAACTGTGGACGTTTTATGGGTCGTAGCGCTCGCATTCCCTGATGGTGGTAGCGTCTGATTACAGTGCGTGTGCTAATGTGGCATCCAAACGCTAAATTACCACGAAGTGCACCAGCTGTACTGAATGGCCTTGTCGCGCCCGTCTGGATATGAGCCGGTCCTCTCTCGGCGTCGTTTTGCGAGGTCTTCCTGCACCTGGACGGTCAGTAACATTCCCCGTTTGACGAAAACGCTGCATCAGTCGTACAATGATGGAATGGTTAACCCTGAAGTGGTCTGCCACCCTTCTATGGCTAAAACCACCGTTATGCATGCCAACAGCTTGCCACCTTTCTGGTATGGTTAATTTTCGCCGCACCATACCAAACCTATAGAAAATGAAACTTAAAACTCTACACAAAAAATCAGCTCTCGTTCGCAAACACAAATGTTGAAAAGTACACGTGGCACTTTACACACCCTGTCATATACACATAAATAAAAATCGACCAATAACCTGTTTCACAGGTAAGCAAGTATGTGTGTACAGGTAACGAAAACAGCAAACCGATTTGAAATAAGTTCATCATTAGAAAAGATATTATTGAAACAAGTCAGGTATATTTGTAGCTTCTAAACTCGAGGTTTACAAAATGGCTAAAATCTTTACAAAAACAACAAACCATTTGAATTTTGGCTGAAGTAAAACTCTTTGCATAAGTCAACAATAACATTTTTTGTTTTACATCATACTATAGTTTATTCAAAAATCTCCTGTAACCTTAATGGCCCAGGGTTGCTCATTAAAGGGTCCCTGTTTTACATCAATCTCACTTGTCCAGGGGTAGCAAGTGAAAATAAAAATAGATTCCACTTAAACATCCTTTATATTCATTCGTTTTTACTTTTCATCATAATATACACAACTAGAGATACAATTGTTACCATGCCAAAAGCGTAGCATCCATTGCCTTGCTAAACAAAAAAATAATTGATAAACACAACACTTTAAGATATTTATAACTAAATCGTAGCCATAAACTGTCAGCTCTAAGTTAGCATCTGTTGTATCGTACTGTATACAAACCCTGTCTCAAGCCTTACAGAAAGCAGACTGGGATATTGTAAAGGCGTGTATTGATGCAAGCACATGCAAGAGAACAGAGAGAGGATAATGCTTTCCGTAACTTCTGGTGGGAAATTGAGGCGTCTTAAGATAATCGGGAGCTTTATTATTTAAAATTTTATAAACTAGAATAAGTTTGTGATATGAAATTCTGTCTCTAAAAGGCAGCCAATTTAAACTGTCAAATAACTTTTGTGTAGGAGTGAAAAATGGGGGTTGTGCTAAGCAACGAAACGAAATTTACTATAATGCGAAACGAAATGAATTGAATACAACGAAACGAAATATACCAAAGTGCGAAACGCAATAGAACGAAACGGAATTTAGCGAAACGCGATGAAATATTCCCTATAATTATCGTTCATCAGAAGCAAGACAGTTCTCATTTTTAATTAAAAACTCAGAATTCAATGTAATCTAGCAGCTAATAGTTACAGTGACAATACTCTGCCTTCGAAATTCTCTGATAGGCATCGGTTACGGTTCCATCCCAATACAACTACCCAATCCATTGAGCCACCCAGTCCCTGGAATAGAGTTAACAATTGGACCCTTTTGAAACATGTTACAAAAGAACCAATGCATGGATTGAACCAAAATTCCTGCACCCCCTTTTCAGGCTGTAAGACCAGACGCATATGCCTTGAGGTCCGACTCTGGATATACTACAGAAACCCTGACAAGAATATCTGGATACCCTTCTTACCTCATTTATTGAGAGTGCTCCTTATAGAAAGGACGATTCTACCTGGCATAATGGTCGTTGGTGCATTTTTATTTTGTTTGTTTTGACGAATGGTTCATAAATCTTATACATTAAATTTTTGTCTTGAAGAATTGTTCATAAATCTTCTTATAACATGATATCAGTACATTTTTGTATACAATTCTGCTTAGAATTTTTCATCACTTCTCGTTCCATTCATGTTGTTCTTATTGGATTTTAGAATAGTTTCATTTCGTTTCGCATTTTAGCATATTTCGTTGCGTTTCGTATTTTAGTATATTTCGTTTCGTTGCGTTTTGTTTCGCATTTTAGTATATATATATACTTCGTTGCGTTTCGTTTCGTTCATTGCGTTTCGATTTCGTTTCGTAGTTTAGCACAACCCGAAAAATGGAGCATCTAGAATTATTCTTGCTGCTCTTTTTGTAATTTTGTAATTCTTTGAATTCCTTCTTCACTACATTTCCCCCATACAGTACAACAGAAGTCAAAGATTGGAAGAATATAAGAATTGAAAAATAAAATTTTACATTTTTGATCAAGATATTTTTTTTTTATTTTTTTTATGATTTATTAATGTGTCATAGACATATTTTGCTATTTTATTTTGAAAAGGGTCCGAAATTTCGTATATTTGAAAGCTATATACAATTTTTATTTTTCACCCCATTTTGATGAAGATTGGAAGAATATAAGAATTGAAAAATAAAATTTTACATTTTTGATCAAGATATTTAAAAAAAATTGTTTTATGAGTTATTAATGTGTCATAGACATATTTTGCTATTTTATTTTGAAAAGGGTCCGACATTTCGTATATTTGAAAGCTATATACAATTTTAATTTTTCACCTCATTTTGATGTGTGTGTGTGCTATGTGTGTTTGTTTGTTGTTGAATGGATTGTGTTGAGAGCTTTCGGTCGTTTATCGACAGATTTCCTCTATCTTTTACGGTTTCCGAGATAAACTTGACCCAAAGAGGCCGAGTTTTGCAAATTTCCAAAATTTGAAAGTTTGTATTTTTCATCCAATGTTAGTGCAGTTTTTACGAAGTGTTCATCTTAATGAGTTATTGATGGACCATAAAATAAATTAGCTATATAAATTCTAAAAGATATCTAAAAGAGAACCAAATTTCCGAAATTTCGCATATTTGAAAGGTATGTAGTATTTTTTTTTTTATCCATGTGGTTTTTTGTTGTTGAATGGATTGTATTTGGCGCCGAGTTCGGTAGTATGTCGGCTGGTTTCCTCTATCAATATCCACCCCTCCTTTTTTTTTTATTGAAGTCAGTCCTACTTTAATGGGTTACAATTGAACATCGCACCCAATATAAAGATGAATATAATATATATATTGTTTTCCTAAAAATCTAGAATTCATCGAAATTTGAATACAAACTGCATATGAATAATCGGGTGAGCGACTAGTTTTTATTGCAATAATTAATCACAAAGAGAAAACTTGAACAAATCCATCAGTAGTAACGGAGAACAAGGATGGAAAAACAATGGCAGTTAAAACCACTTACGTCAAATTGGAGTACCAGTGTGTCAAGCACTTTTTGGCTTTAAAAAATTAGGAAATCAGGAGGGTTTTTAGTTAAAAATCAGGAGATTATCAGGAACTTTTTTTTATATAAAAAGTGATAAAACCATACAAAAAAAAACAAAAAAAAAATAGCCACCATCCTCCCCTCTACGTAAGAGCTTTTACGCCATAATATATAAATTTAAGCATGGCGTTTTTGATTCCAGATGAAGGTCACTATCAGAATGTCAGAATGTAATTGGCAGGCTAAAAGGTCTTACTTAGGCCATTTTCCTCACCTCCTTTTATTGATAAGATGCTTTACACTAAAATAATAAACATATAAAAGTTCAAAATCAGGAGTTATCAGGAGTTTATCTAACAAATTCAGGAAAAAATCAGGAACAGCTCAAAATCAGGAAAAATAAGGAAAATCAGGAGTCGCTTGCCAGACTGGAGTACTAGTTACTTACTTAATTTCAGTAGGGAAACAATCGTTTAACAATTAGTGGGAAAAGGAGTAGGGCTGGACTATGATTTTTATGTGAACATTTTATGTGGTCACATTTCATAGAAAAAAGATCAATTGTCCTGAAAGATGTATACAAAAAATAAATAACCTGACCCTGCAGTTTTCAAAGATGTATACAGAAAATAAATAACCTGACCCTGCAGTTTTCAAAGATGTATACAGAAAATAAATAACCGGACCTTGCCGTTTTCAAAGATGTATACAGAAAATAAAAAACAGGACCCTGCCGTTTTCAAAGATGTATACAGAAAATAAATAACCTGACCCTGCAGTTTTCAAAGATGTATACAGAAAATAAATAACCTGACCCTGCAGTTTTCAAAGAAATTGTTTCGTATAGTTTAAAAAAGATGACCAATTTTTCATGTCAACAATAATCTGATTTTTGTTTGGAGTGAACAAAAACAAATTCTGGCTCAGCCACCCCCCACCCCCTCCTTCCCACGCTCATAGCCCCCTAAATGTTAAATCATCGGTCACTAATTCAATGTTACAATTCCACAGAGTTGAAAACATTTAAAGAAAAAAAAAAGATGTCTCAATGTATTTATACGATTAGAGAAAAAAAAATAATGACACAATAAATGTAGAGATTTGATAAAATTGTTTAACCACGGACACTCCTAAATCGTATTCAATACTTGACAACTTTGACGGGTTAAGTGGGTACACATCGCATTTATTTGTAACATATTTACTTACTGATTCGTGTAAACACTACATAAGTAAAACATGAAATGTATTCTTCACTTCAATAATTTTCAATACTAATTTTAAACTACAATTTTAAACACAAGGCCTTACTGTTTAAACAACAAAATAAATATAGCAATTAGTCACAAAACAATTATTACATACATGTGTACAATACACCATGATGTTGCAATGTCATAATGATTTAATTTTACAAAATAATCATTTGTGTTGTCATTAATTTTCGGACAAGTTGCGAAAACTGTCAGGTCAAACGTCAAATGAATAAACATGACGGTGTACATGCTAAGAGTCAAGATTGAAGATACTAATAATGGGGTGATCAGAAACTCTAAATCAAAGGAGAGACAATAAAATGGACAAAAGAAAAAGGAAAAACTATGAGCTACAAACTCAACAAAGAATCCTTAAGAAGGAGCAACACAAGCTCCACAAAAACACGGAGTGAACTCATGTGCTGGACATTAATGGCGGTGACACATCATGTGATACATCATGACTAAAGATAGGAGGACGAGATCGTGACCATGGCAAACGGAGCATATCCGTGGTCATCCGTGACACATGTTCCACAACGGATATGATTTCGAGAGTAACACTTTCTATAGTGATGACTTCAACAAAACCTCTAGATAGCTACCCCATTAGCTCCAATTAGCATCAATGCAAATACTGTTAGGTACCAAAAACTCTATCGAAATTTCACAATTGGAAAATTGAAGTAATCTCATTTATCGTAAAAAGTCGTCCTGGATTTACCCTCACTGTCGATTTATATGAAAGCAGATCTAGCTGTATCTGTGGTGTCAGTCGAATTCAATGGCATAGATGCGATCATCATATTCTCTCAATTTGGAATTATTTAGTAAAAAGACATCATCTGTACGGTGGAACATGAAGATTAATTTCGTTTTTCTTGGGAAATCCTACGTGACGTCTGTTTCATACGAACAAAGGAACAAGTCGACAATTAAGGGGGGCTCCGTTGGTACCCACATAGGTAATACGCCTACCAAACAACAAATATGTTGTCAATTAAAAACTCGAGCATTTTAATGATGACAGTTTCATAGAAACTTTTTTTTGTTAGAATCAGAGTATTTTTCCCAAAGTTTTGTCCCTTACTAAAGCAAGATATTTGTATATGCGCTGGACATTTAAAAATTCTTTTAATTTCTCTTTTAGTTTAGAGTGAGGAATATAGCTGTGTAGAGAGTAGAGAAGTTAACTATTTTAATGTTATTGCATGAGAAGAGAGTGACTACCTCTGGAATAGCTAGTATGACAGTAACTATGAATCTCTATTCTGACCGCTAATAGAATGCATGCTAATAATATGGAAAAAATGTCGTGAATCATTGACAGACCCTACAATAGAAAGCTGTTTGTAAGGACACTTATACAATTTAGGTATCCATTAGGGTGACGGATTATTATTATTATTATTATTATTATTATTCCGAACTTGTTCGCTCGTTTCAAGTCTAAAACAATTGTCCTCCAATAGTAGTGCATTTAGCTTTTGAAACTTCAAAATGACCACTGCTGCCATAGAATTGCTTCAAATATGCAAAGCAGAAATATGGATATGGCGATAGCTCGCTTACCACCGGACAGACTAACGCTATAAATATGTGTCACATTCTAATGTAGATCAACACTATAAATATGTGTCACATTCTACTGTAGATCAACACTATAAATATGTGTCACATTCTACTGTAGATCAACATTATCAATATGTGTCACATTCTACTGTAGACTAACACTATAAATATGTGTCACATTCTACTGTAGACTAACACTATAAATATGTGTTACATTCTACTGTAGGCTAACACTATAAATATGTGTCACATTCTATTGTAGACCAACACTATCAATATGTGTCACATTCTATTGTAGACCAACACTATAAATATGTGTCACATTCTATTGTAGACCAACACTATAAATATGTGTCACATTCTACGGTATACTAACACTATAAATATTTATCACATTCTACTTTAGATCAACACTATAAATATGTGTCACATTCTACTGTAGACTAGCACTATAAATATGTGTCACATTCTACTGTAGACCACCACTATAAATATGTGTCACATTTTACTGTAGACCAACACTATAAATATGTGTCACATTCTACTATAGACTAACAATATAAATATTTGTCACATTCTACTGTAGCCTAACACTATAAATATGTGTCACATTCTACTGTAGACCAACACTATAAATATGTATCACATTCTACTGTAGACCAACACTATAAATATGTGTCACATTCTATTGTAGACTAACACTATCAATATGTGTCACATTCTATAGTAGACTAACACTATAAATATGTATCACATTCTACTATAGACTAACACTATAAATATGTGTCACATTCTACTATAGACTAACACTATCAATATGTGTCACATTCTATTGTAGACTAACACTATAAATATGTGTCACATTCTACTGTAGACTAACACTATAAATATGTGTTACATTCTACTGTAGACTAACACTATAAATATGTGTTACATTCTACTACAGACTAACACTATAAATATGTATCACATTCTCCTATAGACTAACACTATAAATATGTGTCACATTCTACTGTAGACTAACACTATAAATATGTGTCACATTCTACTGTAGACTAACACTATAAATATGTGTCACATTCTACTGTAGACTAACACTATAAATATGTGTTACATTCTATTGTAGACTAACACTATAAATATGTGTCACATTCTACTATAGAACAACACTATAAATATGTGTCACATTCTACTGTAGACCAACACTATAAATATGTGTCACATTCTATTGTAGACTAACACTATAAATATGTATCACATTCTACTGTAGACCAACACTATAAATATGTGTCACATTCTATTGTAGACTAACACTACAAATATGTGTCACATTCTATAGTAGACTAACACTAAAAATATGTAGTAGGAAATATATAGTAGGAACTTGCTATAGGCCACCAAAGCAAAACTATTTTCTGGAACTATTTGACCTTATTCTGAACAAAATAAGACCGGAGTGTGAAATCATAATTCTTGGCGATTTTAATATTTGTATGAAAAACAAAAATTCTGATATATACAAAAAATACTCAAATATCCTTAACATGTATGCATTGGAACAATTAATTTCCAAACCAACGCGAATGTCATCATCCAGTAGTTCATTAATAGACCATATTTTATGTAATACTAGTGAAAAGATTTGCCAATCCGGTGTGATTGAAGTTGGAATTAGTGACCATTTTGCCATTTTTTGCACTAGAAAAACAACTAGAGAACACACAGGTAAGCAGAGTACTGTACGTATACGATCATTAAAACATTATACACAAGAAGCCTTTATAGAAAAACTTGAACAAACTGACTGGTCGGAACT
>MJUT01034735.1:1606-19180 GCA_002080005.1 Gigantidas platifrons
GCCCGGGTGGCTCAATGAGTTAGGTCGTTGTAGGGCCCGGGTGGCTCAATGAGTTAGGTCGTTGTAGGGCCCGGGTGGCTCAATGAGTTAGGTCGTTGTAGGGCCCGGGTGGCTCAATGAGTTAGGTCGTTGTAGGGCCCAGATGGCTCAATGAGTTAGGTCGTTGTAGAGCCAGGGTGGCTCAATGAGTTAGGTCGTTGTAGGGCCCGGGTGGCTCAATGAGTTAGGTTGCTGTAGGGCCCAGGTGGCTCAATGAGTTAGGTCGCTGGATCTAACAACTCATACAAGCCTATCACCAATACGGTGTGGGTTCGCGCCAGGCTTTGTAAATTACAAAAAAGGGTGCACTCGACTCAACCGCAAGTGATAAAGTTTACCAGTTGCTTGCCAATGGTCGGTGGTTCTCTGCGGGTACTCCGGCTTCTTCCACCACTAAAACTGGTCTCCATGATATAGCTGAAATATTGTTGAAAGTGGCGTTAAGCACCAAAATTCAAATCAAATCAATCTTGATGTTAAAAAAGAATGAATTTTCTCTTAAGCACACAAGCAATTTAATTCCTTGACATTTTCCTTTCTGCACAATGAAAGTGACCACCCATCTTCGCTAGCTAAGGGTTACAATCCCCTACTCTCCTCTCCACCCTTGGCAGAATAAGAAGGAATTTTGTGTCCTCACGGTTTATTTTTCTATTCAATGCAGCTGTGAGTGGCTGCGTCCAATCAAAATGCATCTAACAAAAGATCACGCAACGGTCACATGTAGAGAAAGAAAAATGTAAACAATGGCGACATGTGGAGAAAACTGTAGACTTTGTCATGAATCTTATCTTTGCCCCCCCCCCCCAAACACAGAAGAACGATATTTACAGAAACTTTTAAAGTATTTGCTCAATTAACTGAAGTCTTACTTAGGCTACATCTCTTCGAACAGGTAATAGTACAACCGTTCTCATTGGTTGATAATGATGTAATGCAAATGGGCTGAACTTCATAAATTCGCCAGAGGGCGATACACAGGAATTACTAAATTCTGACTTAATCTGCCAAGGGTGGAGAGGAGAGGAGTGGATTGTAACCCTTGACTAGCGAAGATGGTGACCACCACAATAACTGAAATATTGTTGAAAGTGGCATTAATCACCCATTACTTGAACCTTTATCTTACAAAATGTATCCTCAAATGTAGCCTTGTAGGGTAAAGGGTTATGGTGTTTAATGCCACTTTCAACAATACAAAAAATGTATTTGAGTTATATCATGGCAATCAAGTTTTATTAGCGGAGAAAACCACCGACCTGCTGCAAGTTACTGACAAACTTTATTACATAATGTTGTATCAAGTACTCCTCTCCATGAGTGGGATTCCAACTCACAACATTAGTGGTGATAGGCACTGATTGCATAGGTAGTTATAAATCCAACTACTATACGATCACGACCATGACGGGTCCCTACATTGTGTAGTGACCTTGAGAGCAGTAACTTTCAATTACAAACTAGATTTTTTGGTTTTGTTATTGGAGTTATGTCCCTTGAAAATGTGAAAAGAGAGAAATAGCTTTTCTTGATAGCACACTAACAGATTGACAGATTCTAATAAAATGTTGTTATTAGTATTGTATTTGAGGTAGAAAACCAGATATTTTCATGCATATAGGATAAATAAACAGTATTTTAGTCCTGGCAGTTAAAACAATGATTAATTGAGAGAAGTCAACTGAAGATATATCAATTTTACTATGATAATGTTGATATATAGCATGTGTACACATTTTGCTAGGAGCTGTCAAAGATTGAGTATGCTAATTAACATTTGCCCACCCCAACATGTCCATTCTGATTTAGGGTTAACTAACTAAAGGGTAACTACTCCACATGTACACAGAATGTAATATAAGGTGAGATATCAAATGGGAAATTATACAATATACAAATGTACAAGTAATGTTTTCAATGATATTTTTTGCAGTTTTTGTTCAAATATAGTTGTAGTTATCTTATAAAAGAAAATGCAAAAAGGTATGAAAAAGGTTTTCCAAAAAAAATTTGACTCAAATTTTATCTTTTTAATGAGTTTTCTGTCTAAAAATAAGGAAGAGTCTCCCATAAAAGATTTTAAAACAATATTGAACAACGCACTTCCAAACTAATGACTGAGAGATAGATACAATACCTGTAACTGAGCTATTTTTCAGCATAGTACTGGTAGATTTTTTTCAAGGGGAAATGACTCTGCCAAAACATGATTTAAAGTCTCCTGTCTCATCAATCCAGTACTAATTGATTAAACTTAACGGTTAGGGTTATGATATTTAACGCCACTTTCAACACTATTTCAGTTATATCATTGTGCTGATCAAACTTACATGCATATGTCAGACAATATAACTGAAATATTATTGAAAGTGACGTTAAACACCATAAACCAACCTACATACATGTACATGTATGTCAGTCACAGTCTTTTTTTTTATGTTCAATGATTTGAGGTGAGAGGTGATTGTTTGTTTTGTTAATATTGGTAGAATCACTGATTAAACTTTCTTTTCATGACATGGCGTTAACCTTTCTAACCTCAAACATTATCTTCAATCTCTTGTCTGTGATTCGTATTTGGTAGATATAAAAAGAAAGCAATAATATTGATTATTGTACAAGTTCTCATATTATATCTTTATATAAACAAAATGTACTTCATCTATTTTTACTTTTTATGAGAAGTCATGACCATTTACAAAAAGGTGGAAATTTCAATGTTCTTATATTACATGACATATAATTCCGTTTTAGAAGCATATTTTCTCTTCTTTTGAAATATTGCATTCATACAATTAAAAATTTACATACAAAAATAGCCCAGCAGTCTCATATTTCATCATTTTATTCATAAAAGCATACCTATATGACATGTAAAAAAAATGCCTCGGGATATAGGATCTAAACAAGAAGAAAAAAAGTATTTCATAAAGTCACCTAAAAATATGGTGGGATAACAATCAATAATTAATGAGGTTATTTATAGATTTGATCACACGATTGTGTAAGGAATTTCGTAGGAAGCATGTGGTATGTCTAAGAGCCACAAATCAATCATATTTACTATTTCATCATATATTATATACTTCATAGTAGAGATATGGATTATTTGTATTGTGATAGTTTAAGGAAACAGATCAAATATCAACAAACCACAAATTCGTCCAAATTAATTCTTTTGGAAATAAAAACGTGCGTCTATTGGTCAAATATTTATTACAGGAAAAAATTGAAAGGGAATTTTCATATCTGTCCATACATGTACATTGTGTATATTATGTTAAAAGTCCACACGTTTTACAGAAAATAGATAAAGGTTACAATGATAAAAACTTCTAACATGTAAAAATATGGTTCTTTTCTTTTTCACCTCAAGACAAGCTCTTTCATTTTGTGCCTTTTAAACTAAAAAGGGAATTTTTTTTATCATTGTTTTACCTGTATGTGAAACATGTATTTGTAATTATTTATGATAAAATTCTTATCTTGACATCAGAGAAAAAGAATAAAATTTAACATCTGTTAGGTTTTGTAAAATATTTGTTATAGATCAGTTTGTTATGGAAAGATTAATTTGATTTTGAGTGTACCTGATGAAGGTTATTCCAGAAGTGCACTAAAGTTGATATCTGCGATTTTATTACATGGTATTTCAGGTACATGCTTGATGATAATTTTGTATTTAAATTATAATAAAGTAGACATGAATTCCAGTAAGCTATGGGTATCCTAACTTTAAGAAAAAAAAGAAGAAAAGGAATGATGATATATTAATCTGACTAATACATGGAGAGGTCAACACCACACATTTGACACAATCACACAACTTATTTTATCATGACTACACTTCAACTGCTATCTATCTCTTGGTCTTAGCAAAATAAAAATAAAACCTTTAACAAATGTAAATAAAAAACAATACAAAAGTCACTGAATATAAGGCCTAGTGATCACACTTTCTGTCATTGTCTGTGCCGACATTAAGGTTAGCTAAAATGTTAATGTTTTATTTAATCCTTAATTACTTTATCAAACCTTAATATACATTTTGTACATTTGTAATTACTTAACACTTGAACAGAAGCAAAATGGGCGAAATACTCTACCAAAAATTTTGAAAATAATTATTGAATTTCTTTTGGCGAAAGGCAGAGATGATTTTTCTCAGAATCTAGAAATTTGATTGAAGTCAAACTGATCATGAATATATCATTGAATGGTCCTTTACAATTTTTTTACGTGTTGATCGAGATTCTAAGATGACTGCAATTGCAGGACAAATTTTTACATAGGAAATTAGGAATGAGAGGAGTTTTTTTTTATCTCAAAAACTACAAACTGGTTTGATCCCAAACAGTGCATGAACCAGGTGAGAGATGTAGGCTCAAGTGAGCCTCTAGTTCTATTATGTTCCTGTGGTTCATAAGTGCTTACTGTATCTGTTTTTCATTCACAATGATTTTTGCCAATGAGAATTATTTTTATTTTATATTATATATATAGCTATCAGGAAAGTGTAGTGGGGTGAGTTCATCATTGTGAATAAAGATGTTAATTTAATTACACAATATATTTTGTATCTATGTATATTTTTATATTATTAAAGGTAGCACAACTCATTGATTGAGAAATATTGAAAAACCAATGATTTATTTGAAAGAAAACTTAGCTGGGTTGTCCATTTAATATAAAATGTGTTTTTTTGTTTTTTGTTGTTGAGTAAATCAGAAATCCAACATGGCAGCCACAGGACTGACTGTATGGAAAACTAGAAACTTGATTTAAACTAAACTGTACATCAATTTATATTGGATGATCTCTTATTAAATTTTTGTGTGGTTGGAAATCCAAGATGACAGCCATTGCAGGACAAATATAACATACAAATAAATATATTGATAACCCAATATGGAAAATATTTTAAAGTTATTTTTATCTGAAACCTATGAATTATTTGCAACAAACTTAACCAGAATTTTCCTTTGGACAGTCCTCTAATAAATATATGGTCAACCGGGAAAAGGGGGGTCCAGACGTCGAGTGCCTGTGGATGGAGGACGTTGAATGGCGAAAGCAAAATATATCTTTGTATCAACTGCTTGACATCCCCACACAACTGCTTATACTTGAAGAGGTTCAACACAATAACCGGTTTTCAGCCCCTGTGTCGTACGGTGAGTTACGAAATCCAAAAAAAATTGTGATCGTAAAAGGTGATAAAAAAATGGACATGGAAATTTAAATTTTCTTAATGGATTTTTTTTTAATATTGTTTTGACCACCAGATATTTGTAATATTACAGTTGTCTCGAAAGTACATAATGTTTATTTTTTTAGCAGCAGTTGTCAATCAAAGCAGTCACCAGACGTCTATTTCAGCTGCGTCACTTTGAAAAACTTAATGATTAAGTGTGGCACTTAATGGGTCACTTCTCGAAATCTGATTGGTGGAAAAAGTAGGTTATATTCTAAGGTCAAGTTAATAAACTTTCATAAGGTACCTTATTTGTCGTAGTTAATATCATAATACATTAGAAAAAAAAAAACATATGTGACGTCTAAAACACAGGGTTCTCAATATTTTCCAAATCATTATATGTGTGTTGTGCTATCTGAAATAAATTGAATGTTCAGTGAATTATGTTGTTTAGCTCACCTGACACACAAAGAGTCATGTGAGCTTTTGCCATTTCTTGGTGTCTCTCGTCTGTAAATTAAAAAAAAAAATCTTCTCCTCCATCACTTGGCCTATATGAACCAAATCTGAATGATCCCAAATTGTTCTCCTGTTAAAATAATATGCATTATAATCCCAATTGGTTCAACAAAAATTTAATTCCTACTATGGTAAGTATCTTGGACTTTTGATTGGTAAAGTACCAGGCTTTCCAGAAGTACCAGGCTTTCCAGAATAACTATTATAGTTGTGACATGGAACAATGGTCTATGGTGTCATGACCCAAGGGCAAGGGTTCAAAGATTAACAATATGCTGCAATAGAAAAAAGGTCAAAAATGGCATGAAACATTATTGTGATATGTAGAATCAAGTTTGCACAAAATTTAGTCCTGGGGTCAATGGTTGCTGACCCCTTCATGGATCATGTCTCAAGTATAGATGGGCTTCAATGAGGAAAAATTAAAGAAAAATATTCTTGAAAATAAGAAATAGAAATGGAGTTGTATTTGGCTTTCTCCCATTATGACGTCGTTTTAACCCCGCTGAACCAGTGGTGGAAAAATCTGTAATCCTCTAGAGGATTGCTTTTGAAATAAAGTTCATGTTAAATAATGGGAGAAACAAATTCTCATTCAGTTGCCCATGTGGGTTACGATATTTCTCCACTCTCGAGAGTTAAATTAAAAATTTTAACAACTCGCCTTACGGCTTGTGGTTAAAATTTTTAATTTAACTCTTTCGAGTGGAGAAATATCGTAACCCACGGGCAACTAAAGGAGAATCTATATTTAAGTAGCATTGTGATATGAGGGTAAGGGTTATCATATTTAATGCCACTTTCAACAATATTTAAGTTATATCGTGGTGGTTAGTTTTATTGGTGGAGGAAACTGGAGTGTCCAGAGAAACCCAGCTGGCCAGCATACTGTCGCAAGTCACTGACAAAATTTTATCATATAATGTTGTATTGAGTACACCTTGCCATGAGTGTGATTACATAGGTAGATCTAACTACGTTTTTGTACTATATGCGATCACAAGCAAGACTGCCCCCATTCCAATATGAAGATTTAATATTGTACCAATGAATGACCCAGTGTTACTGTTTATTGGGTGAAAGTCCTAGAACATCCAAATTTATCATATGCTATGATATACAAATCTTTTTTTACCATGTGAGTGATACAGGCTATTTTTAGGCTGTAGTTTTAATTTACAAGTTGCATGTACTGTAATAGGGTACCATATAAACCATACAATTTAAACATGGAGAATCTGTGTGTTGAAATATATGGAGGGATAATCCAGATCTACTTGACAGTAATTTTATGAGGTGTAATGTGGTAGACACATAGGTTTTGCATGCCACAAAGCATTACAAATGTTTGTTTGAGATATTTAGTTACAATATTATAATACACAGTTTGGCTGGAAGTCTCCTGTCTATGGTATATACTAGTATACAGTTACATTATTGAGTGGCGGAAAACACTGAAGTCAGGAATGATAACTCTGCATGTAGTGAATTTATAAGATGATTTTATTCAGTCATAACTGTGCATGTATTGGTTAAGGGCTAGGGTTATGATGTTTAATACCACTATACAATATTTCAGTTTTATCATGGTGGTCAGTTTCATTGGTTGAAGAAACTGGAGTACTTGGAGAAAACTACCGACCTGCCATATATCACTGACAAACTTGATCACAAAAAGATTGAATTGAGTACACCTCGGCTTGTTCGAGATTCAAACTCACAACTTTAGTTGTGATAGGCACTGATTGAATAGGTAGTTGTAAATCCAACTTCTATATGATCACACCCACGATAGCCCCGATTTTAGTTAGCTTTAAAGCAAAAGTAAAAAACTTGTTTTTTTTAAATACTCACTTCTATATACATATTTAATTAATATTTAGTGTTTTTAAATTTAGCTGTTGCTTACATTGTTGTACATTCATGATAAATGTAGCAGAAGACATATTGTGACATCAAAAGAAAAGTTGAAGCTAACATGCAAGTTGTTCTACAGATACATGTTTATTTATAAATCAATACTACCTAGATACTTAGAACTTAATAATGACAATATTTTAGGGACAAAAACAATTTTCTCCCTGATGAGTGGTGGACATCTATGTAAAGGGAAATAATCTATTTGTCTAAGGGAGATAATTCAATTATACTACATAATTTATCATGGGCATTAGTGTATGTGTTTTAAACCTTTTTAAATTGGATTCAATTACAGCCTTGAATTTCATTGGTTTAATATTTGAATAATTGTCGATTATTTTCTACATTAAATCTTACAAGATATTTCCTTTCTTTTGGTACATGTAACCAAAGTCCATTCTTCCAGG
This sequence comes from Gigantidas platifrons, assembly GCA_002080005.1. Classification (NCBI taxonomy): domain Eukaryota; kingdom Metazoa; phylum Mollusca; class Bivalvia; order Mytilida; family Modiolidae; genus Gigantidas; species Gigantidas platifrons. Next base: position 9,689 of record MJUT01034735.1, read on the forward strand.
AATACATGTATCCCCTTTAATTAAAGGATGACATCTTATTTCTTCTTAAAATGTATCTCTGTTTTTTTATTTACTTGTCAAGCAAGCAAATGTCAACATTTGATAATATTACATTCCTTCAATGAAGGAATCTTAAAATGCTGATTGAAAAAATAATTTTTGCCTAGCCTGGCGAGACGTATGTATTACTTTTCAGGTGACTGTGTGATTAAGTCTGTTTAATACCATACAACATAGGCTCACCATATTTGATCCATATATTGGTCATAAAAGGTACATGTCTGCCAGGCATGTGTCACTTGACCTTGAACTCATAACCATGATCTACTTATTTTATTAATTTATGTCAAATTTTCTTTATCAGGCCAGTTTCTCCATTACCATGCAACCTAGGTTACTATTTTAAAATAAATTTGTTCACACTCTGTTGATGGACATTTATGAATATGTCATATAAACAATTTGCAGGGGTCAGGAAAGACACAGACCTGTATGTATACTTTTTACTATTAAAGATTTTTCCTTTAGAAAATGTTGTGAAATTTACCCACTACATAATCTAGGGGCTTGTTATTTTAGTGTACCAGTAAACATGTTCATCTGTTTTATTATGTTTTTACTATTTTTTGCAGAAAGATGCAATAATATGGGAACAAGAAATTTACAACCAGTTCAAGTACAAGACTCCAAGAGAATATTTCCATACATTTGAGGCGGATGTAGGTTTCTTTAAGTCGTAATTACCCACTAGACACTTTCTTGAAAAAAACATGTATTAGGACCAAAGGTCTTTGAACTGTACTATGTATTGTCTGTCTAACTGTCTGTTTACTTTAATATATCTATCATACTGTCTTGTCACATAGTATCAAATTCAATTTAACCGCATTGACCTGGTGGTGTAATGATTAGCATACTCACCTCGAATGTGGTATATCGTGGGGTCGAGCCCTGATCAGGTCAAACTAAAGATTAAAAAATTGGCATTTGTTGCTTCTCCTCTAGACATGCAGCATTAAGGAGAAAGACCAAAGACTGGTTGGCTTGTAATAAGGATAATGTGTTCGAGGTGGGTGATATGTCTATCCGTGGACTTGTTTCAGTGAGCTAGCATTATTAAAAAATCCAACTAAACATATGTTGGTCTAGTACAACACATCATTATATCATCAATATGTAACTTGTTCTCGCCAACATATAGCTGAAAAATTGATCACTTGGTGTTAAACAACAATCACTCGCTTGAATCAAGGAGCATCATTGATTATTTAAGTATTACCAATTTTGTGCAAGGAAAATACTTTTTCACCCAGTTTGTAAGTGACTTGAGGCAGGTTCGTGGTTTTCTGCTGGTGGTCCGGTTTCCTCCACCAATAAAACTGACTGCCAAAATATAACTGAAATGTTGTTGAAAGTGGTGTTAAACACCATAACCCTTTTTCACCCAAATAACCTATGATTATGAGAAATTAGTTGATTCTCATGACAAAAACTACTTATGATTTTGATCAATCTGATTGATAAATTGCAAACTGAGAACATTTTATCACAATTTTTTTTTATGCAAAGTGAAAATTTATTTAGAATCTCAAAATGCTGTAATATATTTTCTCAAATTAAATATTTGAACTCATTTTGTCTGTTTGGTGAGTTTGATTTGTTAGTTCTCAAGAAATCATTTTAATTTTCATTAAAAATGTATACGTCTTATGAAAATTTTGCAGTCATAAGTTATTATGTTATGGGTCTGTCATCATTCATCTTTAGACAAAATGTTTTTCGTGTAATAACTTTTGTTCTAGTTGACCGGTCTTTCTGAAATTTTCAAACTAAGATCCTTGGCATAAAATGAAGGCTACTATTGATTTTTGATGTTTTTCAATTAAATATTACCTAGATAGTTTACACCATATAGTTTCCAAGGTTAATGGTGGCTAATATGGACCAACAATTGAAATAGAAAAACGAGACAAATGCCAAAAAATACATTTGGTCCAGCAAGGTACTCTATCAGTTTACTACATTTGTACGTCAAGCAAAATACCGTGTCCACACTTGCTTTTAATAAATTATTAGTCTCTTCTTCAACTATTCCTGGTCAATATGCTGCAGTCATATCATGCTGCTCTCATCATAGCCCTTTATTTGACTGCAGTCGTATCATACTGCACTCAGCGTAGCCCTTTATTTGACGATGAATTGACATGCTCTATATATTCTCACACATGTACTTACATATTATAGGAAATGCAAACTGGTTTAAACTTTGCCAGTGAAGATGAAGCTATCAAGTTTAAAAATGCCGTGGAGCAGAAGTTACTGGAGAAGCAAGTGAAAAAAATGGGTAAAATTTACATTTAGATCTTAACAACCTAGTTGATGGCTTATTATTCTTAAGGTTTAGATTTAAATTGTGACAAGAACTTTCTCAAAATCATGTTGTGCACAACAATACTGATGTATAAATTATGCTCCTTCCATGGTCCTTTCTATAAAGTTTTTAACCATTCTTATTTCAAGGAGTGGTCGTGGTTGTGATCATATGGTAGTTGGATTTACAACTACCTATGCAATCAGTACCTATCATCACTAACGTGTTGAGTTCAAATGTGATAAAGATTATCAATGACTTGCGTCAGGTCGGTGGTTTTCTCTGGGTACTCCAGTTTCCTCCACCAATCAAACTGACTGCCACGATATAACTGATATATTGTTGAAAGTGGCATTAAGCACCATAGCCCTAACCCATTCTTATTTCTTGTATATAATTCTCCCTGGCTGTCAAATTAATAATTATTATGCACAACTTAAGATTGTGATCCACATTCCAAATTTTTTCTTCTGGATATTAAATAGATACCATAATTCTGCTTTGAGTTGTGTAAAAAATTTAGTTGAAGACAAAACATTAATTGATTAATTGATTATTGCTGAACATCCACCGAGCAGTATTTCAGCTATATTCAGGATGAGAACAAGATCAATAATATATATATATAAACTACCTGCAGGGCTCACCAAACCAGGCGACTTGGGCAACAAAGTCGCCTTCACGGCTCTGAAGTCGCTCCAACTCGGCCCAAAAGCGAAATTTCAGTCGCCCTGTTATTTTGAGACGTCGCCTATAAATTTTCAATAATCATACTTTTTCTTCAATATTCACGTAAAAGAAGCTCCCATGTTCCTGAAATATGACCCATACAGGGCTTGACGTTCAAAATTTTATTCCAAACTCGTTATTTGCATCCTTTTTAAGATCGTTGTGCATGGTTGTGCAGCACACGTTCGTTTTGTGAAAGGTAGGGGAACATACGGTAGTGGGGAAAGAAATGTTAAAATCGGGATCGATTTTCGGAAGTCTCCCAGATTTTCCCTCACTTCGCCCTTAAGTCAACTGAGAGAGAAGTCAAGTCGCCCTGTTTTTACTGTGGTGAGCCCTGTACCTGGTATATACAATGTAGAAATGAGGGAAGGGATGGGTAGGGATGAAAAATTTAAGCATTTGTAGTGGCTACAATATGCCTGGCTACTCTTTTTCACAATCTACAGAAGAGATATTTAGCATGCAGGGAGCGTGGCACTCTATGTTACCCACTATAGTCCACGGTTTGTCTTACTATATTGTAACCTGACAACCCCCCATCGAGAGGTCTTCCCCTCTGCAACTCAGCTCTGTGAGTTTGGGAACCTTCACTAGTAACCAGAATGCAAAAGAATATTGATGTCTAAATAAGTAACAATATACAGTTGAATCATGTTATCTTGAATCATGTTTTCTTGGAAAAATTTACCAAATAAAATTACGGCCCAATTTTAGTAGTAGAGTTAGCTGATTGTTTTAAACTTGACATAACAAGATTTGACAGTCTATAAATTGAACCATAGTTACCATGACTACACACAATCAAAATAATTTAAAGTTTTTTCTCTCTTAATTTACACAGGAACATTAACAGGTGCTTAATAAACTAGCCATTTATTAAAATCATTTGTATTAAAAATAAAAACGTATTTATCAAATTTAACGTGTAGGATGTGCCTCCGGAACAACTCCTCATCAGACACGCTCAAATTCAAAAGACTGGAAAGCCAAATTGTATATTTCAATTTTCTTTTTATTCATATAGTCAATTCTAATATGACGCTGTGTTATCGTCAGTTTATATAATACTCAACAACAACACTTTTAGCACAAACGCGGTAATGTTGTCAATTCGGCTATTCCGTGTACCCTCCCGCGAAATGGTGTACGTTACACTGACCTACATTTACCGTAGAAAATAAAAATTCCACGAAATTTTGTTGACAATTTTGGCACGTAAACAACATGACGTCATATGAAGACTTCCAGTTTAGAACATAGTGATCCTGATGTTTTTTGGCTTCGTGTACGCCTCCTTGTCGAAGTGGGTTTTGTAGTATTTTCCCTTTCTTTTGAATTGATGTTCATCAATGACAACATTTAGTAATCTCAAATGACAGAAATCGTATCTAGAAATGACAGAAATCGTATCTTTGTGTTCTGGAGGGTAATGGAACAGCCAAATACATTGCTGTGTGTATAGGCGGCATTTTGCAAGTAAATTACCGTATTTGTCTCATTAGAATCGAAATAATCCATGGCAGCCATTGTGTTATATTCATTTATCCATGGGCTGGCCCTTTATAATCATTAATTTAACCCCTCGCTGTCGCTCGGGATTAAATTCGATTATAAAGGCCCAGCCCATGGTTAAATGAATATAACACAATGGCTGTCATGGATTATTTCTTAAACAAAGTGATTTCAAGATTATTCACTGTCTGTTGTAAAAAAAAGTTAGTCAGAATTGGTAATACTTGCATGTAAACGAAAATTACATTTTTTTTTTCAGAAAGGAAAAAACAACAAGGTTCAGGAAATGCACAAAGTCCGCAGCCTACACCATCTGCTGTGAACTGTAAGCTTTAGAATAGTATTTTACTGTTTTTATATCAATGTCTATTATAAATATTGTTGAAGGATGTTAATTTTCAGACAGTCATAGTGGGGCTGTGGTGATCATATGGTAGTTGGATTCACAACTACCTATGCAATCAGTGCCTATCACCACTGATGTGAGTTAAAATCTCGATCAGAGTGAAATGTACACATTATGGATAAAGTTTGTCTGTGATTTGCGACAGGTCGGTGGTTTTCTCTGGTCCTGGTGTAAACTAATCTTTAGAATAGTATTTTACATCTAAGTCTGTTATAAATATTATTTCAGACAGATATAGTATTTACATTTCAGTTGTTAGCTTAATCACACTTCCTATGTCAACCATCACTGATTTCCATATATATATTAATCTTATGGTGTACATGTTAAACCAGCATGATTCATCTGATTATACTCAATGTCAGATTTGATTATTTTTTAAAGTTAAGGAGCCGAGTTGTTATTTCTGTTCTTTCGTTTCGAAATTAGTGAGACGCATTAGCTGTTCTTTCAATGTCTTTCAAATAAATACTATATGTGGTTTCTAAGTTTTTGCAAAATACATGTTTTGTTCCAATTTAATGGTAATATAATTTCATGTTATTTATAGATTACAGATGGGTTTTGTAGTCCCCTACCGGCGAAGTCGAAGGGGACTATAGTTTTAGGTTCCATCCGTCTGTCCATCTGTCACATTAAAATTTTAAGTTTTCCAGACTTTTTTTTACGTCCTTTGATATATTGACTTCATATTTGGTATGTGGCTATATCTAGATGAGTTACAGTTTAAGTTTGAATTTTGTTCCGGTCGAATGATTTTTGGCTGAGTTATGGCCCTTGAACTTATATTTTTTGTTTAAATTTTAAGTTTTCTGGACTTTTTTTGACGTCCTTTGAAATATTGACTCGATATGTAGTATGTGGCTATATCTAGATGAAATACAGATTAAGTTCGAATTTCGTTCCGGTTGAATGATTTTTGGCTGAGTTATGGCCCTTGAACTTGTATTTTTTGTTCAAATTTTAAGTTGTCCGAACTTTTTTTTGACGTCCTTTGATATATTGACTTGATATTTGGTATGTCGCTATATCTAGATGAGTTACAATTTAAGTTCGAATTTCGTTCTGGTCGACCGATTTTTGGCTGAGTTATGGCCCTTGAACTCATATTTTTTTTCAAATTTTAAATTTTCTGGACTTTTTTTTTTACGTCCTTTGAGATATTGACTTGATATTTGGTATGTGGCTATATCTAGATGAGTTACAGTTTAAGTTTGAATTTCATTCCTGTCGAATGATTTTTGGCTGAGTTATGGCCCTTGAACTTGTAATTTAAAATCTAGTCACTGCAAGGTGATATTTCTAATATTTTAGGTCCTCTGATTTTTGCATCCGGTTGGGGACAATGTATTGCTATGTGCAATACTCTCAGAATTCTTGTTTCTTCTTCTAATTTGTAACATTGCAACTTCAGTTATAGTTATTTTGATATTTATACCCCCCGCAAACAAAGTTTGGGGGGGTATATAGGAATCGCCCTGTCTGTCCGTCCAAGTACCTTGTAAGCGCAACTCCTCCTAAATGGCTTATTGGATTTTTATAAAACTTTACACACTTGTAGTACACTACCTGCAGATGTGCATGAAGGAATATGGTTGCTGTCCAAAATTTAAAAGGGGAGATAATTCAACTTATACTTTCCGTCCATCCAAGTACCTTGTAAGCGCAACTCCTCCTAAATGGCTTATTGGATTTTTATAAAACTTTACACACTTGTAGTACACTACCTGCAGATGTGCATGAAGGAATATGGTTGCTGTCCAAAATTTAAAAGGGGAGATAATTCAACTTATACTTTCCGTCCATCCATGTACCTTGTAAGTGCAACTCCTCCTAAACGGCTTATTGGAATTTTATAAAACTTTACACACTTGTAGTACACTAGCTGCAAATGTGCATGAAGGAATATGGTTGCTGTCCAAAATTTAAAAGGGGAGATAATTAAACTTATACTTTAGCGAAAAGTTAGCATGTCACTCACAGTTCTAGTTTATCCACTGGATTGTGTACACCATGATATATACTGGTAGCTGAAAAACTGCTAAAGTTGGCATTAAACACCAATCAATCAATCATCCACTGGATGTAAGTGCAACAATTGACTGAAGTAATTTGTTATACTAGGGATTTGTGAATTGACCATGTACCTGTAATGCTTCAGAGACATACCGATACCAGACAGCCATCACAATGGATTTGTGAACAGTAACTTTACCCAGTCTGAATTATTACAATTCTTAATTAAATAAAATGAAAATAATCAAGTCAATAATACAGTGGAACCTGTGCAATCCGACACCTGAGTTTTCCGACATCCTGTGACATCCGACAAAAATTTATGGTCCCAAAGTAGTTCTGTTAATATGAATAAAACTTGAGTAATCCGACATCCTGTACAATCCGACACATTTCCCTGGTCCCTTGGTGTGTTGGATTAGACAGGTTCCACTGTAATGTTCTTTGTGACAAATAATCTGATTTTTCTTATATGTTTTTTTAAGCCAATCAAGCCCAAACTCCTGTAGCACAAATAGAAATAAAGTCAGGATCAAATACAATAGGGAAGAATAAAGGAGGAGGAGGGAAGAAAGACAAGAAGAAAAAGCTAACAAAGGAAGATATCAGTACTCCAACAGCATTTAGACATGTTAGCCATGTTGGATGGGATCCTACAAAAGGATTTGATGTAAGTATCTCTTAAGGGGTTATGGTTATGGTGTTTAATGCCACTTTTAACAATATTTCAGTTATATCGTGACGGTCAGTTTTATTGGTCGAGGAGGATACCTGTGTACCCGGAGAAAACCAACAACCTGACGCAAGTCACTGAGAAACTTAACCAAATAATGTTGTATCAAGTATACCCCCATGTATGGGTTTTGAACTAACAACTTCAGTGGTGATAGGCACTGATTGCATAGGTGTAAATCCAACTACCATCAGAATACGGCCACAACTGCCCCTGGTTAGATAAAACAGGTATGACTGTATTTCCAAAATAAACATTGCATACCATAATATTTTGACACTATAGAACATTACATGCCTATGCAATCAGTGCATTTCACTACTGAAGTTCTGAGTTTCCTCCACCAATAAAACTGACTGCCATGATATAATTGAAATATTTTTGAACACCCGTAGCCTAACCCTCATTCTGTAAAAGTGTTCACATTTCCTGTGTTTTCATTTTTGCTAGTTTCGAGGTCAGTAAGAAATGTTGAAAAACAATCCCAATGAAAAACTGTCTACAAATATGAACCTATGTGAGATTGGAAAACCCCAAACATCTAAAGCTAATCAAGTTCGTTTTATATGTATATATGCAAATTGTTATGAAATTAACCCACGAAATTGATTTTCCACAAATAATAAAAATAATTCCATGCTTGACCAATCAAATACTAATACTGATGCTCTTCAACATCAATACCATTTCTTTTTGAAATTTACAAAATTTACCTGGAATGTACATGTTGTATTTCAACAGATGAACAACCTTGATACTGACATGAAGACATTGTTTGAACAAGTCGGTCTAAACAATTCAACAGATATTGATAAGGAGACTGTGGATTTTATCTACGACTTTGTAGAACAGCATGGTGGTATACAAAAAATCAAGGAAGAAATGAAGCAGAAACCTGCCCCGGCCGCCCCACACCACAGTAAGTTATTTATTTATTTGTATCTCTATGTTGAAGAAGGAAACCCTCTACCCATCCCACAATGCAGTAAGTTATTTATTTATTTTATTTATTTGTATCTCCATGTTGAAGAAGCAAAAACACCCATCCCACAATATAGTATGTTATTTATTCATTTGTATCTCCATGTTGAAGAAGGAAACCCTCTACCCATCCCACAACACAGTAAGTTATTTATTTATTTATCTACCACTTTGTAGAACATCATAGTGGTATACAAAAAACCAAGGAAGAAATGAGGCAGAGTCCTGCCACGGTCATCCTACAACACAGTAAGCTATTTATTTATTTGTATCTCCACGTTAAAGAAGGAAAAATATCCATCCCACAACACAGTAAGTTATTTATTTATTTGTATCTCCATGTTGAAGAAGGAAACACTGTACCCATCCCACAACACAGTAAGTTATTTATTTATTTATTTGTATTTCCACGTTAAAGAAGGAAAAATACCCATCCCACAACACAGTAAGTTATTTATTTATTTGTATCTCCACGTTAAAGAAGAAAAAATATCCATCCCACAACACAGTAAGTTATTTCTCCCCCGACGCTTCGTCGAAGGGGACTATATAAATGACTGTCGTCCATCCGTGTGTTAAGTTATTTGTCCCTCAACGCTTCGTCGAAGGGGACTATAGAAATGAGTGTCGTCCGTCCGTCTATGTGTCCCAAATTGGTTTCCAGATTATAACTTGTGAATGAAAAGTCAGATTGAAGCTAGGTGTGGCATGTAAGTGTATCTTATGAATATCTAGGTCAAG
>MJUT01034735.1:23536-57780 GCA_002080005.1 Gigantidas platifrons
GGGAGCCTCTAGTTATACTTCAAAATTGCTAATTTGTTAGTTTCCAAATTATAACTTGTGAACAAAAAGTCAGATTCAAACTAGGTTTGGTATGTAAGTGTATCTCATGAATATCTAGGTCAAGTTCGATAATGATGATTTTTCGACAAATCTAACCAGAGTTACTCCCCTTTTTTACTTCAAAATGGTCCTTGGATGGTCCCCTTTCAGAATTATTTAAGTCAGGTGAGTGATACAGGCTCACCTGAACCTCTAGTTTACAGTAGTTTCAAAATTTAATCTTACTATATAATATTGGCATCGGGGGACCAGTGGCCCGGCCTTTTATTTATTTATTTATTTGTATCTCCATGTTGAAGAAGGAAAAATACCCATCCCACAACACAGTAAGTTATTTATTTATTTGTATCTCCACGTTAAAGAAGGAAAAATATCCATCCCACGACACAGTAAGTTATTTATTTATTTGTATCTCCACATTAAAGAAGGAAAAATATCCATCCCACAACACTGTAAGTTATTTATTTATTTGTATCTCCATGTTGAAGAAGGAAACCCTCTACCCATCCCACAACACAGTAAGTTATTTATTTATTTATCTACGACTTTGTAGAACATCATAGTGATAGAAAAAAACCCAAGGAAGAAATGAAACAGAGATCTGCCATGGTCACCCCACAATACAGTAAGTTATTTATTTATTTATTTATTTGTATCTTCATGTTAAAGAAGGAAAAATACCCATCCCACAACACAGTAAGTTAATATTTATTTATATCTCCATGTTGAAGAAGGAAACCCTCTACCCATCCCACAACACAGTAAGTTATTTATTTATTTGTATCTCCATGTTGAAGAAGGAATTTCTCTACCCAACCCACAACACAGTAAGTTATTTATTTATTTGTATCTCCATGTTGAAGAAGGAAATTATCTTCCCATCCCACACAACAGTAAGTTATTATACCCCCCGCAAACATAGTTTGGGGGGGTATATAGGAATCGGTCTGTCTGTCTGTCCGGACCAACTTCCACATCTTTTGTCCAATTTCCTCCAAACTTTGTGGAATTTAAGATCATGATGTGTGAACTTTGCAGTATACAGGATTTTATTGTCCATTGAGTTTTACCCCTGTTATGCCTCTTTGGACTTAGAAATTTTGAGAGAATTCTTCTACATGATTAATTAGAAATTCATGAAACTTTGTACATTGCAAGATCCTAATATGTGCACATTAGTAGAATATCCCAGTCCATTGAGTTTTACCCCTGTTATGCTTCTTTGGACTTAGAAATTTTGAGACAATTCAGTATGCACTTTGTCATCGCAAATTCTCCTACTTGATTAATCAGAAGTTCATGAAACTTTGTACATTGCAAGATCCTAATATGAAGATGTGCACATTAGTAGTATATCCTGGTCCATTAAGTTTTCCCAGAATTATGAGTATAAAAGTTGTGTTCCAAATATGTTTTGGCTCAATTAAGATGATGGGGACGCGGGGGGTATTAGTCCCACGTAGAGGACAGTCAAGTTATTCCATTTATGTATCAATGCGGGACTCCTGCGTCCAGCAGTACCTCTAGTTTATTTATCTACAACTTTGTAGAACAGCATGGTGGCTTACAAAAAACCAAGGAAGAAATGAAGCTGAAACCTGCCACGGCCACCACACATCACAGTAAGTTATTTATTTATTTGCAGGGCTCACCAAACCAGGCAAAGTGGGTCAAGTCTCCGTGTTTTTTGCAAGTATGGTAAGCCCTGATTTGTATCTCTATGTTGAAGAAGAAAACCCTCTACCCATCCCACAACACAGTCAGTTATTTATTTGTTTGTCAGTGGTGTTGTTAAAAGCCAGCGATTTTCGCCGGTATTGGTCTTCCTTGCCGGCTATTTTTCAATGAATAAAAAATTGTGACAGAAAAATCCATATTCCAATTATATATCAATAATTACATTGTCTAAATCAAGTTTATCGGATATATATGAATTATCAGCTCCCGTTTGGAAATCCCCTTTAGTAAATGTTTAATCGCTATTTATAAAATTGTGAATGCACACCTAGCATATAGTGAAACGTCCAGTATGGATGCAATGGACGTATGCAACATTTTTTTTAGGAAAAGGCAAACTGAAATGCCTTAGGACGCATATCTCGAAGAGACACTTCTCAAAGATCTTAAAGGTTAAGAAGAGAGTGTACATGATCTTCAGATACCATCTTTTATTCAAGTGTCTGATCAATACTGCCGTGGCGATCTTTTTTGTAAAAAGGGGAACCGGGGCCTTTTAAGTATAAATGTCAGATCAAACCGAAACATGAACGGAACAGTTAACAAAAGAAATGTAAAAATAAAATAAATCCAGACGTAAATTAAAACAAGATAAAAATATTATGTTTCAAGTCAAACATTATTGTAAGTCTTTTTCTGGTGCAGAATGTCTGTTACTGAAGATACATTGCTAAAACAAAAAATTGTGAAAACTTAATTTTGATACCGAAAAATATAGAGACTCACATTACACTAACCAGGCTGATGATAATGACAGTGAATCTGAAATTTATTAATAAAACTTATTATTTATTGAAACTTTTTCTGGAATGTAATCAACTAAATAGAGTTTTTTTTTTAATGAAATTATACCTACTTTAGTTAAGTTAGTACTGACTATTTTATTTTTATTTTTTTACTAAAAATTTGCTCACACGATAGATATTAAGCAACAATAATTTGAGTTTATGCAGTAAAAAATAGGACAAGAAATTAAATAATTTTTGCCCCAGAATGCAGGATTTTACACCATTTTGTGGTCAGCGTCAGGATACCTAGACTATTTACCGACTCCCGGCCGAAAATTTTGCCACCTATTCCAAATTCTACTGACAACACTGTTTGTATCTCCATATTGAAGAAGGAAACCCTCTACCAATCCCACATCACAGTAAGTTATTTATTTATTTGTATATGTTGAAGAAGGAAACCCTCTACCCATCCCACATCACAGTAAGTTATTTATTTATTTGTATCTCCATGTTGAAGAAGGAAACCCTCTACCCATCCCACAACACAGTAAGTTATTTATTTGTATCTCCATGTTGAAGAAGGAAATTCTCTACCCACCCCACAACACAGTAAGTTATTTATTTATTTATTTATTTATTTGTATCTCTATGTTGAAGAATGAAACCCTCTACCTCCCACAACACAGTAAGTTATTTATTTATTTGTATCTCCATGTTGAAGAAGGAAACCCTCTACCCATCCCACATCACAGTAAGTTATTTATTTATTTATCTACGACTTTATAGAACAGCATGACAGTATACAAAAGAACAAGGAAGAAACAAAGAAGAGACATGCTCCGGCCATCCCACAACACAGTAAGTTATTTATTTATTTATTTATTTGTATCTCCAGGTTGAAGAAGGAAACCCTCTACCCATCCCACATCACAGTAAGTTATTTATTTATTTATTTGTATCTCCATGTTGAAGAAGGAAACCCTCTACCCATCCCACATCACAGTAAGTTATTTATTTATATTATCTCCATGTTGAAGAAGGAAACCCTCTACCCATCCCACAACACAGTAAGTTATTATCCCCTCGCCAACGAAGTTGCAAAGGGATATAGTAATGCTACCTTCCGTCCGTCCTTTCTTCCGTCCGTCCGTCTGTCCTTCCTTCCATAACATCCTTGTGAACACTCTAGAATCTAAGATCTTTCAATGGATTTTGTTGACCAAACTTGGTACATACTTAGTCCTTAAGAAAATCTGAAAGCCTATTGATTTTCAAGGTCAAAGGTCAAGGTCACCGGGTCCAAATTTTAGGCGAGGGGATATGCCATGCTTTGCGTTGCCCTTGTTTATTAATTTGTATCTCAATGTTGCAGAAGGAAACCCTCTACCAATCCCACATCACAGTAAGTTATTTATTTATTTGTATCTCCATGTTGAAGAAGGAAACCCTCTACCCATCCCACAACACAGTAAGTTATTTATTTATTTATCTACGACTTTATAGAACAGCATGACGGTATACAAAAAAACAAGGAAGAAAGAAAGAAAAGACGTGCTCCGGACATCCCACAACACAGTAAGTTATTTATTTATTTGTATCTCCATGTTGAAGAAGCAAAAATACCCATCCCACAACACAGTAAGTTATTTATTTATTTATATCTCCATGTTGAAGAAGAAAACCCTCTACCCATCCCACAACACAGTAAGTTATTTATTTATTTATTTATTTGTGTCTACCTGTTGAAGAAGCAATAATACCCATCCCACAGCACAGTAAGTTATTTATTTATTTGTATCTCCATGTTGAAGAAGGAAACTCTCTACCCAACCCACAACACAGTAAGTTATTTATTTATTTATTTATTTATTTGTATCTTCATGTTGAAGAAGGAAACCCTTTACCTCCCACAACACAGTAAGTTATTTATTTATTTATCTACGACTTTATAGAACAGCATGACGGTATACAAAAAAACAATGAAGAAACAAAAAAGATACATGCTCCGGCCATCCCACAACACAGTAAGTTATTTATTTATTTGTATCTCCATGTTGAAGAAGGAAACACTGTACCCATCCCACAACGCAGTCATTTATTTATTTGTTTGTCCATTTCCCAGCAGTCAGTGTTTTGGCACTAACATGATTTATAAAGATGTGTTTATTATTGAAATTTACAGTTCCTAAATAATGCAATTATTATTAAAAAAAAACCTCAGGTTGATCTCCTTAAAGCAGTGGTACCCTTTGTCGATTATTACTACCTAAACAAGGCCCTTTGTTTTTTCTTGTTCCCATTAACTTTTTAATTAATTTTATCTCCCCCCACTTTGGTAGGGAGACATATTGTTTTTGTTCTGTCCATCTGTCCGTCTGTCCGGCACAGAGTTTGTCAGCACAACTCCTCTCAAACTACTGAACAGAATTTCATGAAACTTGGTAGGTAGTAAGGACACCATATTTAGTTGTGCGTATTCCCAGGAAATTTCGATCTCCTGAATTTTGTGGGAGTTATGCCCCTTTGAACTTAGAAATTTCCCGAAATTTACTACTGAAGCAGCTTGTCAGTGCAACTCCTCTGAAACTACATAACAGAATTTCATGAAACTTGGTAGGTAGTAAGGACACCATATGTAGTTGTGCATATTACCAGGAAATTTGTATCCCCTAAATTTTGTGGGAGTTATGCCCCTTTGAACTTAAAAATTTCCCGAAATATACTTCTGAAGCAGCTTGTCAGCACAACTCCTCTGAAACTACTGAACAGAATTTCATAAAACTTGGTAGGTAGTAAGGACACCATATCTAGTTGTGTATATTACCAGGAAATTTTGATCCCCTGAATTTTGTGGGAGTTATACCCCTTTGAACTTAGAAATTTCCCGAAATTTACTACTGAAGGAGCTTGTCAGCGCAACTCCTCTGAAACTACAGAACAGAATTTCATGAAGCTTGATAGGTAGTAAGGACACCATATGTAGTTTAAAAACAGTTTTTTTTTTTTTGGTTATTCATTGAAGCTTAATTTTATTTGTTACCTAAATAGATTTTTTACCTTTAACTACAGTTTGTGGGACGGGTGGGGGGGGAGACATCCGTTTTTGCGTGCAAAAAAAAACTTTAATTGTCTTTCCAAATTGTTGATTCTGACTATACCTAATGAAGGTTATTTCTGAAACATGTAGTAAACAAACAAAAAACCTACACCCATCACAGTTGGATATAGATTTATTTATTTTCTCATGTTGAACAAGAAAGTCCCCATTAAACCCACAACATAGTGAGATTTATTATTTGTTTTTAATTCTCCATGTTTTAACTACTCAATGCATGGTATTTCTTAAATCACTACATGACAAAAATGTTTTGCCTCCATAAACACTCCAGCTATGTACATAACACTTCGTGCCATTGAGTAGTTGGACACTGAAGAATTGAATGTTATTAAATAAATAGTTGTTTGTTTTGTTTTTTTTTCTTTACAATTAAAGCTTGATTTTGTATTCTCTTTTTCTTTTGCAGATTTACCACCTCAACCTCCTCCGCCACGAAGTGCAGTGCCCCCACCCCCACCAACCAGGGGTCCTGCCACACCACAGAGGGTTGCTGCACCTCCAACTCCTAGTAGGACTAATATGCCACCGCCACCCACTCCAGCTAGACAGATGGGATCTCCTCCTGCTCCTCCATCATTTAGTGCTCCTCCTATGCCACCCCCTCAAGCAGCTAAAGTAGCATCTCCAACTCCAGCCCCAGCTCCAGCTCCAGGAGCAGGGATACCTCCCCCACCACCACCACCACCCCCTGCCCCCCCTTGTCCTCCTCCATTTTCAGACACTGCAATGCCACCACCTCCTGCACCATCAGCTGGAGTAGGAAAAGGAGCACAGCCAAAACCTGCTGCACCTGATTTGGATAGGGCCAACTTGCTGGACCTTATTCGGTCTGGAAAAAAACTGAACAAAGTAAGTAAACACATTAGTATGTTGTATGTGTAGGGTTTATATATTATGTTGGTCCTGGATTCTACAATGCGACCAAAACACTCGCATTTACGAGTTACTTTTGTAAAATGCGAGTAAAAATTCTGTATTGATAGCCAGATGGCGAGTTGATATTTCCGGAACATTTTCATTCCCTCACCGATATTTTTTTTCAATTTAAATACCGACTTTGATTTTCCGGACTTTTAAACCGCGCAATTGACTCAGACATAAAACTTTAAATCACATACTTTTAGTGCTTAGAAGTGACCACAATTCGCTAAAAACAAAACCTTCTCACAAATTTGTTTGCTCAAAATAAACCGGTTGAATCAACTGATTACAAAACTGGCTGGCCTGATGCAACATTGACGGAAGTATAAGCTAAAATACTGATGAAGGTTCGGGTTCTAAAACTGAAAATCGTAAATTGCAAGATGTCTCGAAGTCGAGTTTTCGTGGCTCATTAATGATTCCAATAACTACGTTATGTATTGTTATGTTTGCAGAAAGGCAGGCCCAGATATTGCTGGCAAAACCGAATTTGTTACTGGAAAAAAGTTAAAACGTGAAAGTCCTGTTTATCATAATAAAACTAAAAGTCTGAAACATGAAAAATTGAAAAATGTTTCAATGTGGTTTCAGAAATAACCCATTCCTCAACTCTGTATCTTCTGCCTCATTCAGGCAAGGATTTAGATAATACATGTACTATGCAAATCCTTGATTCAGGGTATTAATAATTATGTACAAATAAATACATATTGGAGATATATAGTACGAATTATGGCAAGTAACATTCTTTTCTTGGCGAGTAAAACATTTTCCCCTACTAGCCAGGGACTAGTGGGTGCTAGTATGAATTGTAGAGCCCTGTGTTGGTCACATGTTTAACCTATAAAGATACAGTTTATGAATAATTACCCACCTTAACCTTAGTTTATGAATAATTACCTACCTAAACCTTACAGTATAGGAATAATTACCAACCTAAACCTTACAGTATAGGAATAATTACCCACCAGAACCTTACAGTATAGGAATAATTACCAACCTAAACCTTACAGTATAGGAATAATTACCCACCAGAACCATACAGTATAGGAATAATTACCCACCTAAACCTTACAGTATAGGAATTATTGCCCACCAGAACCTTACAGTATAGGAATAATTACCCACCTAAACCTTACAGTATAGGAATAATTACCCCCAGAACCTTACAGTATAGGAATTATTGCCCACCAGAACCTTACAGTATAGGAATAATTACCAACCTAAGCCTTACAGTATATTAATAATTATCCCCAGAACCTTACAGTATAGGAATTATTGCCCACCAGAACCTTACAGTATAGGAATAATTACCCACCTAAGCCTTACAGTATATGTATAATTTACTTTATTAAATGATAAGGAATTTTGCTTTTTTCTGATTGGTCTAAACAGCATTTTCTCAACTCTACCTCAGAGTGAGTACACCTTGCGTGAGGTATATTCGGGCTTGCCCACCGACCAACCAAAGCCAAGATGTCAAGTTGTGTCGACCAATCAAATTGTGTCTTACTCATTCATAAAATTTCAAAATTTTCAAAAAGAAAAAAAAAAAATTTGTTTTGTTTGAAATTTTGAATTTTTTTGAAAATTTTGAACTCTTGGCCTCAGCCAGTCAATCATCTAATGTGGCTCGACACATGATATCACAAAAAATTACATAAAATATATAAAGATGAATATTCCATCATCGGAAACCAAAATTGTTGGAGGTGAAATTGATCAATTTTCAATTTTGTATTGAACTATGGATGTATTTCTGATTTGGTAGGTTGAGAAACGTAATTCAGATGAACCAGCACAGGAAGGCGGTATTGTTGGTGCTTTAGCCATGGCATTGGCTAATAGACAAAAAATAATGCAGATGTCAGGTCAGTTTGATAGAAATATAAATACATTTGTAAACACCAGAAGGTAACTTTCTATAAAAGAGATATAAATTATTAAACAACAAAGCCATTAATATACTATAAGCTACAATATTTTATATTTGTGTTATATTTTATTATGTATGTTTAATAAATATGTTTAAACTAAAACCTTTACTATGAACACATAGTTGTATTAGTTTAATGTTAATCACAGCAAGCTACAAACATTTTTCTAGACCATGGTAGACATATTTACAGAGAAGACTCTTTCAGCTGATCAGTACTTAGTCGTCCTAAAATTATTTCAACGATACTTTCGTTTTCTCTCATTAATGTGAATTATGGGGGAAATTATCCGTAATACACCCTACAAAATACCTTTGGACATTACTTTACATATCATTAATTAAATGGTCATTCTGCTAATCAGAGAAATTATCAATATTGTTTGTTTGATGGTGTTTGACGCCACTTTCAACAATATTTCAGTTATATCATGGCAGTCAGTTTTATAGCTGGAGGAAACAGGAGGACCCGGAGAAAACCACAGACCTGTCGCAAGTCACTGACAAACTTTATCACATAATGTTGTACATCTCGCCCTTTTCAAGATTCAAACTCACAACATCAGTGGTGATAGGCACAGAGTGCATAGGTAGTTGTAAATCCAACTACCATACGATGACGGCCATGACAGCCCCAAAATTATCAATATAAAGGATCATGAGTGTTTATCGCCACTTTCAGTCATATGTTAGTGATAATATGGTTGGTCAGTTTGATGAAACCACAGATCTGATGCAAGTCTAAACTTTATCGTATAAAAATATATTTTGATGACTTCGCCTCTGTATATCTACAAACAATAAAGAGGTGCAAGTTGGAGGCAAAAACAATGTCTAATCGGCCATCGTGGTTGTGATCGTATGGTAGTTGGATTTACAACTACCTATGCTACCAGTGCCTATCAACACTAACGTTGTGAGTTCGAATCCTGCACAGGCGAAGTGTACTCGATACAACATTATGTGATAAAGTTCATCAGTTAATTGTGGCAGGTCGGTGGTTTTCTCCTGGTACTCATGTTTCCTCCACCAATAAAACTGACTGCCACAATATAACTGAAATATTGTTAAAAAGTGGCATTAAACACCAGAACCCATCCATTAAATACCACATTCTCAAGATATTTAAGTACCAGTCATGTGTTTAATCAATTTGGTTTAATTCTTCCTGTTTTGTTTTTTAGAAGATGAAGATGAAGATAGCAGTGTAGACGATGATGATGAATGGGATGATTGATTAAGTCAGTGACGAAATATGTCTAAACATTCAAAAATAGCAATATGCTTGTGTATCTATTTTAATCATTTTGAATTATGTCAGTGACGAATTATGTCTAAACATTGGAAAATAGTCATATACTGTGTATCTTTCTTCAGTCATTTTGAATTAGTCTTCATGTGTTTGTAAACGAGTGATCATTGATTATGTATAGAATATTTTCCACATATCATATTTGTACCAGCTCAGATTTTACATCATTCAACACATTATTATTCAGTTTATTGGTTTAAAGTGAGTTTTTTTTTATTATTGTATGTATTCTCATTTTAATTTGGAATGGAATCAAATAAATCATTAAATTTTACCACATTCCTTTTAAAGCAACTTGTATATTTTCTTCATTCATGAATTTTTGGAATATTATTTGAACGATCATGTCAGCAAGCCACATTATTTGTGTTACAAGGCATTTTCTAACAATAAAGTTGGGTCAGGTTTTAAAAAAAAAAACCCCAAAAAACCATTATATAAACATTTGTTTTTATCTTCTGATTTTAGCTACCTATTTATAAATTGACTCCATACCAATGAAGTGTACTCCTGACATACATATAAATAAAACCAAGAAAAACCTTCTAACTCCTCTTTGTAATAGAAAAATACATCTTTTTATACTTGTCAGCAACATCCAATGAAGTGTTTGTTGATTGTATTGCAAAATAGTTTAAAAAAAAAAAAAGCAGGGCTTTCAATATTTTTCAAGTCTACCAGTACTTTCACTATTTGCAGGCAGTACTTTTTTTAAATTAAAATTGGAACCATTTTCATGAATATCAGGAGGTCCCAAACACCATTTTATGCAGGTAAAATTACCTGGTAGTCTGGTTCCACCCCTTACTGAAAAGCCTGAAAAATCATGTTATGATTCAGTTCTGAATTTTTGAATAATTTTGTTTAGTATTACAATACTTGAAAGTATGTATTCTTTTTGTGTATAAGTAAGTAAATACAAGTGTTTGTAAACCTCAAATTAATTATTTTATATAAATATACAAACTATATACATATTATGTCAGAGTTTACGAAATTCATTAGTCCAGTCCGACATGACCAGCAAAATTTGGGACATCAGATTGGTATTTCACAATAGAAAATTAATGAGGACTAAAAAAAATTCTCTAGGACCATCAAACCCATATACAATTTCGTGAACCCTGTTATGTACCAACTGTTTGTATCATGTTGAGTTAGTTATGTGAATTGTATCACTAGATTGATATTCAGCAACAAAAATGAAGAAAAAAACTTTAATATAAAAAAACAGAATAACAGTTTTATTGAATATTGAATATTAGCTTAGCCTTAGTGGCATATTCTATCTTTAAGCCACGATATAACTGAAATACTGTTGAAAATGGCATTAAACACCATAACCCTAACCCTCTACCTTTAAGATACCAGTAAAAAGTTTACTGCTAAAAGCCAATAGGAATTGGAATCTCAGTAAACTTATCAAATTAATTGTAGATTCAACTTCTCTTTATATTAAACTCCCGTTGATAATCTGATGCACAGAAAGATGTTAATCCCTCATTATATTATATACTAAATGTCATTGAAATTAACAATAATTTTACAAAGATGTATTAATTTAATAGTAGATTCAACTGTAATCAAGTGTTTTAAACTTTTATTTCTATTTCCTTGTGTATTTTCTGTTAACTTAAGTATTTACCTAAGAAAATTATTTAATGCATTAAAGTATATTTTCATATTTTGTGTTTATTTAATGATTTGATTTGATTTTTGGTATTTTAAGGCCATTTTCAACAATATTTCAGCTATATCATGGTGACCAGTTTTAGTGGTGGAGGAAGCCGGAGTACCCGGAGAGAACCACCGACCATGGGCAAGCAACTGGTAAACTTTATCACTTGCGGCTGCGAGTCGAGTGCACCCTTTTTAGTTCACCTGGACCGAAGGTCCATGTGAACTATTGTCATCACTTGGCGTCCCTCGTCTGTAAACTTTTCACATTTCAAGCTTCTTCTCCGAAACCACTTGGCCAATTGGAACCAAACTTAGCATGAATGTTCCTTGGATTGTCCTCTACAAAGTTTCTGTTTTTCGTTCTAGTCGGATATTCAACATGGCTGCCAAGGCCAATAATATGCTCTGATTGGCTGAAATTTCAAAGATCTTCTTCTCTGAAACTAATGACCTGACTGAACCCAAACTGTAAATGAATGATCATTGGAATGTCCTTTACCAAGTTTCTGTTTTTTATGCCGATCGGAAATCCAAGATGGCTGCCACCGCAGGACATAGATTAACATTGGACCCTATGGGAAAATGTTCAAATGCCTTCTTCTCAGAAACTACAAATATGATTAAAGCCAAACTGTACATGAAAGTCCATTGGATGGTCCTCTACAAACTTTACATTTTTTGTTCTGCTATGAAATTCAAAATGGCGGCTACGGCAGGACTTAGATTAACATTGGACCCTATGGGAAGAATGTTTCAAAACGCTTCTTCTCTGAAAACACTTTGACAATTGAAATGAAATTGCCCAGGAATGATCATTGGAAGGTCCTCTACAAAGTTTCTGTCTTTTATGCCGATCGGAAATCCAAGATGGCAGCCACCGCAGGATATAGATTAACATTGGACCCTATGGGAAAATGTTCAAATGCCTTCTTCTCAGAAACTACAAATATGATTAAAGCCAAACTGTACATGAATGTTCATTGGATGGTCTTCTACAAACTTCTGGTTTTTTGTTCCGATATAAAATTCAAAATGGCGACTACGGCAGGACTTAGTTTAACATTGGACCCTATGGGAAAATGTTTCAAAACGCTTCTTCTCTGAAACCACTTGGACAATTGAAACCAAACTGCCCAGGAATGATCATTGGAAGGTCTTCTACAAAATTTGTGTTGTTTATGCCGATGAAATCCAAGATGGCTGTTACCGCAGGACATAGATTAACATTGGACCCTATGGGAAAATGTTCAAATGCCTTCTTCTCAGAAACTACATATATGATTAAAGCCAAACTGTACATGAACGTCCATTGGATGGTCCTCTACAAACATTACGTTTTTTGTTCCGATATGAAATTCAAAATGGCGGCTACGACAGGACTTTGTTTAACTTTGGACCCTATGGGAAAAAATGTTTCAAAACTCTTTTTCTCTTAAACCACATTGACAATTGAAACCAAACTGCCCAGGAAGGATCATTTGAAGGTCCTCTAAAAAGTTTGGGTTTTTTATGCCGATCCGAAATTCAAGATGGCTGCCACCACAGGTCATAGTATTAACACAGGACCATATGCGGAAAATACAGAAATATGTTCTTCTCTGAAGCTATTGCACTGATTGAAACGGTACCTAAACTGTGCATCAATCATTGGAAGGTCCTTTACAAACTTTGTGTTTTTTATGTTGATCGAAATTCCAAGATGACTACCACTGCAGGACATAGTTTTTACATAGGACCAATTGGATCTGTTTATATCCAGGTGAACGATACAGGCTCTTGAGAGCCTCTGGTTTGTAATTTACAAAGCCGGACGCGAACCCACGACGTATTGGTGATAGGCTTGTATGAGTTGTTAGATCCAGCGACCTAACTCATTGAGCCACCCGGGCCCTTTTTAACATCAAGGGAGTAACATTTAACTCCTGTGTTTATTTATTAGTCCACAATTTTAATTTTGATTCATTCATGATGTATAGACCTATTTGTTGACCTTAATAAGTTGATAAACGAGGACTGTAATGACATTTATTTTAGCAAGTTGTCATAAAAGTAGAATGCACCATCAAGTATCTTTGTGGTTGGTATGGTTTTATGATGTTTAACACCATTTACAACAATATTTCAGTTATATTGTGGCAGTCAGTTTTATTGACCCGGAGAAATCCACCGACCTGTCGCAAGTCACTGACAAACTTTATCACATAATGTTGTAAACCTCACCCTGATCGAGAATCGAAACTCACAACATCAGTGGTGATAGGCAGTTGTAAATCCAAGTACAAAGTACAACTCGTCCTGAGAGAGGTTTGAACTCACAACTTTAGTGGTGATATGCACTGATTGCACAGGTAGTTGTAAATCCAACTACCATACGATCACGGCCACAATACTGTAATGACATTTAGCAAGTCATCATCAAAGTAGAATGAACCATCAAGCATTCTTAAGGGACCTTTGTGACTGTATCATATGGTAGTCAGATTTATATCAGCTTGTGTATTCAACGGCCATCACACCAGAGTTGTCATTTTAATTTCGGTGTGTTGCAAGGTGTACTTCATAAAACTGTCATTAATTTTCTCTGGTTTTCTCCACAAATAAAACTGAATGCCATTATTGAGGCAAAATATTGTTTAAAGTTTCCTAACCACTTCTATGGTGTTGTGATTAGCATGTTCGCCTCGAGGACGGTAGATTGTTGGTTCGAGACCCGGTAGGATCAAACCAAAGACTATAAACTTGGTACTTGTTTCTTCTACGCTAGACAGTGACACACAACATTAAGGAGCAAGACCATATACTGTCTGTCTGATGTTTTATCATGTTTCAAATTTAAATCTGGACTAAGGGGTTGGGCTGTGGATGCTTTGCCACTATTTTCAACAATATTTCAGTTATAATTATATTGTGACAACTAGCTTTATGAGTGAAAACCACAGACCAGCCACAGGTCACAAACACATTCAACAACATTACAATTATACTGTGACCTCCAGTTCTATAGGTAGAGGAAACCAGATTACAAGGAGAAAACCACCAACCTGCCACAGGTCACGAACATTTTCAACAATATTATTTATATTGCGACAGCTTTATAGGCGGAGAAAACCAGAGTACAATGTGAAGAAAACCACCGACCTGCTGCAAGTCACATACACCTTCAACAACATTACAGTTATATAGTGGCAGGCAGTTTTATTGGGAGGAAGCCAGAGTACACCTGCTGCAGGTCACATACACCTTCAACAACATTACAGTTATATAGTGGCAGGCAGTTTTATTGGGAGGAAGCCAGAGTACACCTGCTGTAGGTCACATACACCTTCAACAACATTACAGTTATATAGTGGCAGGCAGTTTTATTGGGAGTAAGCCAGAGTACACCTGCTGCAGGTCACATACACCTTCAACAACATTACAGTTATATAGTGGCAGGCAGTTTTATTGGGAGTAAACCAGAGTACACCTGCTGTAGGTCACATACACCTTCAACAACATTACAGTTATATAGTGGCAGGCAGTTTTATTGGGAGGAAGCCAGAGTACACCTGCTGCAGGTCACATACACCTTCAACAACATTACAGTTATATAGTGGCAGGCAGTTTTATTGGGAGGAAGCCAGAGTACACCTGCTGCAAGTCACATACACCTTCAACAACATTACAGTTATATAGTGGCAGGCAGTTTTATTGGGAGGAAGCCAGAGTACACCTGCTGCAGGTCACATACACCTTCAACAACATTACAGTTATATAGTGGCAGGCAGTTTTATTGGGAGGAAGCCAGAGTACACCTGCTGTAGGTCACATACACCTTCAACAACATTACAGTTATATAGTGGCAGGCAGTTTTATTGGGAGGAAGCCAGAGTACACCTGCTGCAGGTCACATACACCTTCAACAACATTACAGTTATATAGTGGCAGGCAGTTTCATTGGGAGGAAGCCAGAGTACAATGAGGGTTAGGGTTATAGTTTTGCTGTTTAATGCCACTCTCAACAATGGTTCAGTTATATCTTGGCGGTAAGTTTTATTGGTGGAGGAAACCACCGCCCTGCCGTAAGTCATTGAAAAACTTTAATCACATAATGTATCTGGTACACCTCGTCACGAGCGGGATTCGAACTCACAACTTTAGTGGTGATACACACCGATTGCACAGATAGTTGTTAATCCAACTACCATACAATCGCGACCCTTCAAGGAAAAGGAAGTCTGTGAATGTGAAATAGTTAGATTATCCCCCATCATAATATTATTATATAAAAAAGGCAAGCTGTCTACTTTAGTGTGCACAACATATTTCTCTAATAATATCTGTTGAGTTAGGACCTCAATAGGCCCTTTAACACATATACCTTGGAGCCTTCGTCTGTATAAATCTTGTCATGTACCTTTGCAACTTCATTCTATTGGGTTTTGCTTTGCTTTTGCTTTTTGTGTTTGTTTTTGCTAAATTTTACACTTGTACCCATTTTTGACATAAATTCATGAAGAAAAAATGATGTGAAAATAAACTTTGATATGATTTGACATTTTACAATGGATCAGTGGTTTTCTACAGAAAAAAGCATGATATTTTAATTCAATATGTCTATTGTGCCTCTTCAAGATGCACTTCTGTGCAAATATCAGGCAGATTGCAAGATATTCCATTTGGTATTGTCTTAATGGACAATAGTAAATAGAGAAATGTCATTACAGTCCTGTGGCCGTGATCATATGGTAGTTGGATTTACAACTGCCCATCACCACTGATGCTGTGAGTTTCGATTCTCGATCAGGATGAGGTTTACAACATTATGTGATAAAGTTTGTCAGTGACTTGCGACAGATCTGTGGTTTTCTACAGAAACTTGGGGTTCTTCCACCAAAAAAACTGACCGCCACGATATAACTGAAATATTGTTGAAGGTGGCATTAAACACCAAAATCATAACCCTAACCCTCAAGACAGGCTTTACTCTACACAATATAGATCATAAATCAAAATGATTTTTTTGTTTATTCTTTTTTAAAAGTCATCACTAAGACATGAGTAACATACTGTACTGTTCAATTTCATACAAAGTTTAACCAGACTTGTCCAACAGTTATACAAAATTAATCTTAAATCTAAATTTGCATTCATAATCAACAACATGATATCACATTAATAATCTAACATTTCTAACAATGAAAAATATAATATGTATAACAAGCTGCTCCAATGCTGTACAATTTGAAATAAATATACATGTATGCTGTCATAATTATATTAATTAATATACAAATGTATATCTAAAAAAAAAATAAAAAAAATATTATGTTTTATTTCACATTTTCTATTTAACTAAGTTGTTTGAGATTCAGTATATATTTCTAACTCTTAAAAACTACATATAATATTTTACTTTAGTACATAACATATGAAAATGCTTTATTTTGATTGGATGATTAGTGTTTACTATTTTTTTTAACAGTTTATGTTTAATCTTAGAAATGGGTGACTATACCAGTTTGAACCTATTTCCTGCTGTGATTCTACCTGTGGAATATATTTCCTCCCATTATTTTTATATATTTTTGGCAAGATTTACCTAAGAATTGAATGCATTCTTTTGAAGTTTCATTGGGGTATGAAAGCGTTGACCGAAGTACATTTTCAATGAAGCGCAGTAGCACTTCATGTTGAAAATATAGTTCGATCAATGCTTTCATACCCCAATGAAACTTCAAAAGAATGCATTCAATTCTTATAATTATATTTAAATCACACCAAAATTTAATATACAATGTAGTTGAATTTTTTGTTGTGAATTTTATTTGTGTTAGATTATTTGCTGTTGGAAATTACTACGTCATTGATTGTTTACATCTGACATCGTCATGGAGGCATGTGCAAGTTCGGGTTTGAGTTTCATTCGGATGTGAAACATCTCTTTTATAATCATGTGACCACTTCATAACCAATCGTATTGTAACATTTCAATGAAAAACTGAAGTAATGTAATTATTTCCTTAAAATAGATGGCACTGTAGTGGTTTTTTTTATTGTTTGCTGTCAGCATGGCAATGTTTGGCAATTTTGTCATCTGAATACAACAAAGATCTTGCATGCATTTTCATTAAATGTAGCTTGTTCATACAAAAAGACACTCAAAATGTTTTTGTTGCATTCTGTTAAATTTTAGTCCGCAGAACTAGGACCCTGTAGCACCTGGTACATATATTTGTATTGAATTGATTCACCAAGACAAACACAATTGTATCTTCATTGTTGGATCTTACAACAAAAATTAATCTGTTTATCCATTGTTTAATTTTTGACAAGAGGTTAACCACCATACCACAATGGAGCCTAGATTCGTAAAAATTATAATCTCCATACTTTAACATCAGGTTACAACACAAACACAATTGTATTTCTACAATTGGCTTTAACAATGATTTAAACAATTTTTTTCCCATTTTTCCCATTTCAACCTTAAACTTGGGGACCTTTAGGGTTCACGCCCATATACATCTAGATTTTCATACATAGATTGTACAAAATAAGATTTTATAAATGCTTCTCAATTACTGTAAATGTTAAATTTAAATAGTATTCTTTCTAAACAACCATATCATGGTGACTGTGACATGTCAGCTCCACACATTATTCTAACTCTATGACTGGCCAGTTCTTGCTCCTACTCCCTGATCCTGTGTTCTAAGTGGAGATGCAGCAATTCATATTTTTACAAAGTTTTTGGTTTAACTCATCCAAGGTAAAAATCCTGATACCCTACACACAATAAACATGTGTTAGCCATTGCACCTAGGAAGAAGTTTTCATAATTTTTTAGCACAGCACAGTAGAGCATGAGTTGAAATCATATTGAACCAATTTTACTGAACCGACAGAGTACCAAGCCAAAATCTGTACTATCAATAATTTGTTTTATCATATACTTGTAGATGATAAAGCTAAAATTTTACCCTGTAATAAAACTTTGAGCTTTGTTTAGAATAATAAGATGAGTCATGTTTATTTCACCCAGTTTCACAAAAATGGCCCAAGTGGGCTGATAAAGCAAGTTTATTAACTGCTTCCGGAATGTTAT
This sequence comes from Gigantidas platifrons, assembly GCA_002080005.1. NCBI lineage: Eukaryota > Metazoa > Mollusca > Bivalvia > Mytilida > Modiolidae > Gigantidas > Gigantidas platifrons. Next base: position 42,119 of record MJUT01034735.1, read on the forward strand.
TACATGCTTTTCCGTCAATGTCCGTAAGTTCACTTCGTGAATTTTTAGAAAACTGTGTTTACAGACACGGCGGAGTCCACTGTTTTATAAAATATATGCTCAGAAAATTATTAGCCACCAATTTCTCTCTTATGATATTGAAAGTGCTTAAAAAATGTGAATTTATCGGATTTGTATATTAAAACAATTTTTTTTTTCTATAACTATATACATGTATTTAATTCTAGCCAAAAATGACTAAACATTTTGATGCAAATCAGTTATTTTCTCTGTTGAAGTATATGATAAGCATATCATAACATGTCATTTTTCATATCATACCCTTTATCAGCCCTCGTTCATATATCATCCCTTGAGCCTACCGGCTCTTGGGCTGATAAAGGGTATGACATGAAAAATGCCGTGTAATAATCTATATGTATTTTGTGTTTATGGTTGTAACTTCAGTTTGATGGTTGATATGATACATGTATTCGATGGTAGACTTTAATGGGCAAGATTTGATGCCTTTCTATACTTTACAAGCAGTATTTTTCACTGCTTAAGTTTTTTTTATACATTTGATTTGTCAGTTTCTTTTGACAAGTCTGTGGTTTCAAAAATTACATTAAGACACATAATTCTGGATTGTTTTTATATGACACCTGAAAACAAATTCATACTAGTTAATTTAATAACGTTAAACATTGTTGATTAACACAGTTTGGGAAATAGTAATAAAATAAAGCTATTTTTCTCACAGGAATTGATCAGTTTAAATGTAAAAAAAAACAACAAATTTCCAACCGGTCAAGTGATGACTAAAAGGACATCAAAAATCAAAATGCACAAAATTATAAATGTAATTAAAATAATTGTCAAAATTTTAATAAAAAGGAAAATTTCATTCACTGGTTTTTAAATGGTCAAAATAAATATAGAAATTATTATATAAAAATATATATGTTCATACAAAATTCAAATTATTTATTTGTCAGTATAATTATCAAAATTATTTATAAATATTATGATGAAATATTTCAACTCAATTGATTAGTGTTTAATGCCAACTTTAGCAGTATTTCAGCTATATTGTGGCATGGTTTTAACTCAAAAACGAAATTAGATGCTAAAATGAGTTGTATCTTTCACCTTGCAGAGATCACTCAATGAACTCATTCTATATATTATGCTATATTTGAACCCCTCAAGGACTTGAACCCAACAGACCCTGAGGTAGGGGTATTCACTGGTATAAAACAGAATCTCCCTATTACAATACTGCATTATTTTAAATACAATCACATTTCCATTTCTTCAGAAGTTTTTCTTAATGAAGCTTTTTCTTCCCCTTGCCCCCTTTTTTTTGCAGTATATTTTAAACTTTGGACCACAAGAGCTCAAAAACTACTAAATTGGTGCAAACTTGAATCTACACATAACAATAATAATCCATGTCATTTTTACATGTTCTTCATTGCAGTCTATTTTAATCTTTGGACCATGTAGACCCTGTAGTCTTCATTTGTACCGGACTAATCTACATTTTATGAGGATGCTTCATCACAATAAAAAATAAATTGTCTATTGTTGATTCTTAAGAATACTGCAAGCAATACAAAATTTGATCTACTAAGGATAAGACCAAATGGATCATGGGTCCAGAGTCCAGGACCATAGACCCTGGGCCTTTGTATGTACAAATCTAAATATCACAATTATGTTGCACAACAAATATTGAGTGTTTCTACTGTTTGTTCTTGAGAATTAGTTTTACATAAAGATTTACAGATTATCCTCCTTTTAATCCCCCAGGATCAACTTCATATGTGCAAGGCTGAATCCCCTTTTCAAAAGGATCATCCCTGCCAAGTATTGTTTAATTTGGATGAGTAGTTTTGCAGAAGATTAAAATATTAATAAGCTAATTCAGACGGATACAAAAAAAACTCACTTAATTGGGGCCAAATGAGGTAGAAATATTTGTAATCTCAACATAATATTGCTAAATTGGTCATGAATTGGCTACTGTTGTTCTGATATACATGTACTAAAAAAATAAACAAACAAACAAATAGGCTGGGAAATTATACAATTCATGTGGATAAAAAGTGCAAAAATAAAAGAAGAAACTGAATAGCATAATACATATTTAAATTTGGAACAAAAGATGTGTTAAGTAATTGAAGATAAAATACATATTAGTCATTCTTGTCAGATGAAATCAAAGCCTTAAAAGGCTTAATAACAACAGATAAAATTATATCTATGTAAAATGACAACTTTTTCATGACGGAATCAATATAAAAGTATAAATACTTTTGATTTTTAGCACTATTATGACTGTATTGGTTCTATACATTCTTGAATATAATAAAACAATCATGAACAATACATACAGAATATTAGGCATTTTGTTTTTGGGACTGACTTTATCACGGGGTATATCAGGTGAGCCGGAACGGCGAGCCTGATATACCCCATGATAAAGTCAGTCCCAAAAACAAAATGCCTAATATTCTGTTTATTGGTAATTTATAATTAACTTTCAAAAAAATAATCAAATGAATCCTTTAAAACGATATTTTGATGGGATTATTTTTTTGCTGATGGATCTTGTTTTTAAAATGTGATTCGGTTCTGGCGCGAGGTTCATTCAAAAACTAGTTAACGAGGCTGCAAGATGTGTTTTTTTACTATGTGACGTGTGTTATACATTATGATGGTTTTCTTGGATTTAAGTGTGTTTTGGAAATTATAATGTTCGAATATGCTACCCGTAAGTAATTTTTGTCATAAAACCGTATCGAATACGTTTCACTGAAATATTCTGAATGTAGGTCAAATCAATAAACATCCATAATAATCCCACTCGGAAGGCATTTAGATTTTATGTTATTAATATTAATTTTAGAAAGTTACTTACAGACACTGACACAAAGTCTTTCTTTTTACTAAGAATGGCAGATATGCATGTATAAATATATATAGACGAATTTAGATGTATCGACGATATGATTCACAGAGNGGGGGGGGGGGGTTATGAAATTATGTACAACAAATGTATATATATGCATATCCAGAATACAGAAGTTTTAGTTGAGTCTCCCTGTTACTGATCAGTGCTATGTTGTATTAAATTTTAGCTCTTTTCTGTAATTGGATTGATTTCAATTTTAAATCATCATTAGATATGGCAGTGTTTTATATAACAAACAAACAAACAAAACAATATGTATCGTATAAGCCTAAGGTAGTTCAATCTTTACAAAGTAGTTATTTCTTGGTTTTCTATCATTTTGGTTTTGAGGGATGTTGATTATTGAAATAATATGGCCAAACGCGCGTAAACGTTAAATGTTTTGTTTACGGTAGTAACGAAAATGACATTGACCTTTTCCCGTATTGATTTTGATGACGCAACCAATCTTGTTTTTTTAAAACAAGTATATTCATGCGTGGTAGTTTACGCATGCCTAATTGTGGACTGACCTAATAATTTTGATATCACGTCCAGTACGTTGAGATAAGCTTTATCAATCGACACACTTCAAAGGAAAACTACACAAATTGCCGATAAAATAATATAGTAAGCTTTTGGAGGTAATACACTTCAATTATTTTATATACCTGTAGGTATATATTTAAGATAAACTAATTTTCTGGGGGTTTTTTCTTTTACTAAATTTCTATATAAGGAAATTTCTTTCATGTGTTTCATTATTGAAAAAGGATCAAATAATTTTTTGCTCAAATAAAAAAAAAATTGAAGTATATAACCTTGATTATGTTCTTTAATAAAATAAGTGCAATGTGCAATGTCAATGTTTTTCAAATTAAGGGGAGATAACTTTTATAATAATTGTATTCAATTGCTGCACGACTGTAAAGAAGAAACTGAATAGCATAATACATATTTAAATTTGGAACAAAAGATGTGTTAAGTAATTGAAGATAAAATACATATTAGTCATTCTTGTCAGATGAAATCAAAGCCTTAAAAGGCTTAATAACAACAGATAAAATTATATCTATGTAAAATGACAACTTTGTCATGACGGAATCAATATAAAAGTATAAATACTTTTGATCTTTGGCACTATTATGACTGTATTGAATTATGGTAGTAACAGAATTAGATTTTGTTATTAGAACATAAGACTTTTTTATTGTTAGAACATATTACTTTCGTTATTAGAAAATATCACTTTCGTTATTAGAAAATATCACTTTCAATATTAGAACATATCACTAAAAATTAAAGTATATACTGGTATATAACCAAAATGCCCATGATTGTGTACCCTGGATATGTAGTAATTATACATGTAGGACTAGGACTAGTAACCAAAAAAATAATATCACAGAAAATCTGATAACTTGGTTCTATACATTCTTGAATATAATAAAACAATCATGAACAATACAATAATATAGTAAGCTTTTGGAGGTAATACACTTCAATTATTTTATATACCTGTAGGTATATATTTAAGATAAACTAATTTTCTGGGGGTTTTTTCTTTTACTAAATTTCTATATAAGGAAATTTCTTTCATGTGTTTCATTATTGAAAAAGGATCAAATAATTTTATGCTCAAATAAAAAAAAAATTGAAGTATATAACCTTGATTATGTTCTTTAATAAAATAAGTGCAATGTGCAATGTCAATGTTTTTCAAATTAAGGGGAGATAACTTTTATAATAATTGTATTCAATTGCTGCACGACTGTTAACATTTACTTCTTCATGATTCAATTTTTCATATATGATTGCCTAATATTTCAAACATCTATTTTCTATCTAATGTTCTTTCTACAAATATATTTCTCACAAACATACAGTTACCAAGGTAACATGATTCAACAAACACAGATATTAACATTTTTTTTAACTGGACAAACATTTCATTAATAAAATAAAATGGAAAAAATATCAAATTATTACCAGTATTATCTAAAAAACAGATATTATATCAAAAATCATGTTTTAGTTGTCTTCAGATTTAAAATTTCTATAAATAGGGAGAAAAATTGAGAGAAATAAGAATTCTTCCTAATTCAATGTCCTGGGAATTATTTGATATGGGAAAAGCTGTAAATTATGAATAATCTAATAAACGGGGAAAACAATTTAATGACTGCCTTCAAAGGCTACAATAACTAACTGATAACAAAAATATAAATCATTCTAAAGGTGTCAAACCAGTAATTCAACCAATCAGAGCTAAGAACATATACAAAAGTAGTCCCTTTAAAAAAAAAGTTCCTTTCACTTTGTTGTATTGTGACAAATACTGAATGGAATGGAATAATTAAAATTGATAATTGAAGTTAAATATATAAGGATTATTTTGAGCCCAAATTTGATGCATTTAGTTGTATTTTAATACCTCTATGGAGGATTTGATGCATGACCTATATATATTGAATTTCCCGGGGATGACTGAGCTATTTTTAGAGTAGGTGTTTTCCATAGCCTGGCATTTCACTGCATGGCTTTAAACATGCCCTGATATTTTGACAGAACGTAGAGGAATCATGTACGTTTCAGAAAATATATGGTCCTAGAAAGGTTAAACTTAAGATAAAATAGCCAGTCAGGCTAGAAAAAACACAAATTTAGTAGAAAATGCTAAAGAAATTAATTATAGGTTTCACACCTTAAGGCATAAAACGTTAAATTGAACTTTTGTTGCTATCATGTTCAAATTAGCCTAAAAATGTCACAACAGACACAGAGTGACATTTTTCATACAAAAATGCTACAAAATGCATTGTGGTGTCAGATTACATGGTCGAAATGCATGTTATGTAATATTTTGGAATATTGCTCCCACACACTGGATATAAATGGACAGAGGGTATTGCAACTCATTTTATTTTTATTTATGACTTTATAATTATTGGGGATATGTGATTGAATGTGATTTTGCAGTAGAAGGGCATATAATATTGAAAATATTGTTGCTATGAAGGATTTTTTTTAAATCGTCATGCACCAGTTAGTCGACTTCAAAAATAGAATATGGTGATATCATTATTGGATTTTTTTCAATCCTACAAATCTTTCCTCATAAATTTTGGTAGTTTCAGTTAGAATACATGTGAATTGTACTTATGAAACAATATAAGGCTGTAGAAAGCAGTTTTAATTGAAAATTATGTTATAAAAACTTGGTAATTTAAGCCATCTCATGAAAATTGTCAATTTGGATTTCATGTTTTAGAGTATTATTTGGCTGTAACAGTACATTTGAACATCCAGCTTACTTAAACAGTGGGAAAAATTATGTTGAAGCATATATTTATTGAGTTTTGGGGAAAATTATAGTTTTGCACCATAGCAAATTCCAAGACTTGAATATCAATAAATCATATTTTTGCATATTTGATGGAATTAGAAGGAATTTCAACTGTAGATCTACATACAAAAACTTATTTTATGCCTTAAGCTACATAATTTATGGGGTTAAAGCATGAATTAACAAAATTAAGAATGATGTGAACTCATTTTATGGGACGAAAAAAGGGGGGCTGAATGCAAACATTTCATAGTATTTAGCTATTAAATATACAACTGAGGCATGTATTATATGTGTTAAAATGGCTTATTATATTAGAAATTAGCTTAATAACTGTAATATATAAGAGAATAGGTAAGTTTTGGTATATTACGCAGTCTGAACTCAACAGCTGTAAATGGAGATGTTTTCATTAAATATCTTCAAGGGGGTACCTTTGCATTTGAACACTTATACTTGCAAATATTAGACAGCCATATACCTTATGAGGTTTTTTGTGTTTGATATTTCCTAAGGAACAGAAATAAGGCCAATAAAGGGTTAGAGAAGCAAGTTTTGTTGCTCTTTAGGTGTCAAACCAGTAATTCAACCAATCAGAGCTAAGAACATATACAAAAGTAGTCCCTTTAAAAAAAAGTTCCTTTCACTTTGTTGTATTGTGACAAATACTGAATGGAATGGAATAATTAAAATTGATAATTGAAGTTAAATATATAAGGATTATTTTGAGCCCAAATTTGATGCATTTAGTTGTATTTTAATACCTCTATGGAGGATTTGATGCATGACCTATATATATTGAATTTCCCAGGGAAGACTGAGCTATTTTTAGAGTAGGTGTTTTCCATAGCCTGGCATTTCACTGCAAGGCTTTAAACATGCCCTGATATTTTGACAGAACATAGAGGAATCATGTACGTTTCAGAAAATATATGGTCTTAGAAAGGTTAAACTTAAGATAAAATAGCCAGTCAGGCTCGAAAAAACACAAATTTAGTAGAAAATGTTAAAGAAATTAATTATAGGTTTCACACCTAAAACAGTTTTTCATATCATATAAACATTCAAACGATAACCAATTTGTAAATATCTAACAGTTCATTCTTTCATGTATATCGTACTGAAAAGCTTAGATTTGTTTATTAATGAATGCTGGTATTTACATCCACTGTTAATATGACATATTTCTTTTAAAAAGTTATTTGTGTCTTGATTAACAAGTAAAACCACATGAGTATCTTAAACACTATATGTCTTCTCTGTAGCTGTGATTCCCTCATCTTTCAATCGTGACAAGATTGGTCTGTAAATTTCTTGTGACATAGGTATTTGGATACCTTTCCTCTGAATTTCACCTAAATAAAGAAACATTTCATATCCAAAAATACATTTCTAATTTAAAGATCTATCTTTCAAATGTTATTTTTAGTAATTAAAATTTCAGCTATGTTCAGGACAAGAACAAGTATTCTTACATAAATGGCCGTTTTCGGGTTGAGACGACCGAGTTAAGATGAGTTCACGTGCACTCGTCTCTACTCCTTGTGACATCCAATCAGAATGCCTCTAACAAGAACTAAATTTTTGTGACGTCAGAAACTGTTTCTAATGGACATCTTTTATGATTTGAAAATAAAATTAAAAGTGATAATTCACTCTGCATCAGTGAAATATCACGTTTCCATTCACTCAGAAATTCTGCACTTCACACCTACATGTACAAATGTATCTACATGTATGTTATAATTTTTGGCTATTTTGTGAACTGATAATTTATGCAAATTAGTTACTGATCAATGGCGGGGGTCTCTAGAAGTTCGTGATAGTGAAAGTTGTTGGTGTATGGAAAAAATAGGTACAATGTACTTACATGCGTTGTTAGGAAAGCCCAGGTGGTCTTCCACTCGTAATAGAAATTTTTGTGTCTTTTCGCTCGTTTCGCTGAGCTCCACTCGCGAAAAGACATAAAATTTCTATCACTCGTGGAAGATCATCCGGTCTTTCCCAAGAACGTAGGTAAGAACATATTATACAAACAAAAGATCGTGTAAGTAAAAATGTGACATTTGGATGGGCTATAGGCTGACGTTTATTATCAGAAAAAAAGAGGATATTAAGAAGAAGGTCCAAAATTAAGACACTGCCATTGGTTTGGTTTTATGGTGCTAAACGCCACTTTCAACAATATTTTGGTTATATAGCGGTATTCAGTTTTATTGGTGGAGGAAAGTGGAGTACCTGGAAAAAGCCACCAATCTGTCACAAATCACTGACAAACTTTATCACATAATGTTGTATCGAGTACACCTCGCCTGAGCGGGGTTCCAACACACAATGTTAGTGGTGATAGGCACTGATTGCATAGGTAGTTGTAAATCCAACCACAACGGCCCTTATACTCCCAACATGCTATGATTCATTAGGAGCTGTTGCAAGTTATCTTTAATGTACAAGGAGAGATACAATTCTCTATAAAGGAGACACTTATTTGTGTCTAATTCAAAAGCCGCAAGCCGTGTAGTTGATTCATCCAACACATATAGTACACACCCTTTTGGAGGGGTTATACAAATAGGCCCTATTTCTATGTTTTCTAGGTTTCTACAGGGTGTTAGAGTAATTGTGGATCAGAACAATGAATACACATTTTTTTAGTGTAAGAATGATACTTGTACCTGGAAGTTTATTTACTGACCACAAGGCCAGGATCTATAACAAGTAAAACTGTCTTAACTAGAACGTAGTTTTCTGAAGAGTATATTGTAACCTCCAGCATACCATTATTATTTGTTGAAAATGTATTAAGCAAGTATTTATACTGTTTTTGTTATATTGTCTTGATATCAAGGGGAGATAATTTGGATCTTAAAACCCAGTTTAACCATTATATAATTAATTATATTCATAAGATTACATTTTGATTTCCATCCAGTGTTCGAAAGGTTTAGATTTGCAGTAAATTTCAAGCTTGTTGAAACTTATTATCTCAATCTCAAAGTAAAAGTAAAATGAAAATTTTGTTTTTCAGTTACTGATCTTGAAAACAATTTTCTTTTGTTAAATTATTGCTAATGCATTGTACTTCCAGACATCCTCAAATTTCTGGTATGTTTTGAAATCGTTTTAGCTGAAACATTTTATTCGATAATGCATGTCCTATATATTTTCTAAAAGTTTTAACTTCTGAAACATATTCGAACTGCTTTAAAGTGTAGTATGAATGCAACATGCTTTTTCAAAGTGTTTCCAAAAAAGTTTTATCTTTAATGTCTGAACACAAGTTGATTTCTTAAATGTTTTAAACTAAGATATTTCAGCGGATACATATCTAAAACGGTATACATGTTAACTTAAGCATAAAGATCTAATCCCTTTACTCCACATACCATCCAAAATCATCTTGGTAGCGATGGCAGTAGGTAGACCAACAGTCTTTGCCATGGCAGAATAGCCATTGTAATCACCATATACTGTCAGTCCAACAGTCCTTTTCTGTAATGAACCATCTGGCCACTGGACTCCAATATTGTGGTGCATCAAAATCATGTCTCTTTCATTGGGCTCTAAAATATAATGTAAAAAACAAATTATTATAGGTCATTATTATTCTTGGAGTATCACACTTTTTTGTGGAATACCTTACTTTATCAGCATATTATCTTCATTAAAATAGTGTTTTTAAGATTCAAAACACAAACTTCCCAAAAAAACCATTTGCACACTTCTGACTATGATTCTAATATTATACATCTTCCAGGAGTTATTTCCTTTCGGGCAAACAAAATGGTCCCCTTTTGAAAATAACTTGGATTTTTTTTCCCATAATCAATTCCAAATATTATGGTGTAACAACTTGTGAATATTCTATATGCTATAAAGTTATCCATGGATTTTTTTTATTTTACAAATTATGAGAAAATTATACACATATTTGTTGTCCATATCTGGTGCTAGACCAGGTACCATTTTAAGGGAATTAACCAATATAAAAAAGGTATGAAATGCATGATTTTTTTTTATAAAATCAGGAATTTGCAATAGGTGTATTATATCTGACAAACATTTTAGTGTGGGGTTGTCGCGGTCGTATGGTAGTTGGATTTACAACTACCTATGCAATCAGTGCATATCACCACTAAAGTTGTGAGTTCGAACCCTGTTCATGGCGAGGTGTACTCGATACAACATTATGTGATAAAGTTTGTCAGTAACTTGCGACAGGTCGGTGGTTTTCTCCGGGTACTCTGTTTCCCGACCAATAAAACTTACCACCACGATATAACTGAAATATTGTAGAAAGTGGCATTAAAACACCATAAACCATAAAACATAAACATTTTAGTGGCTGAATTAGAGAGATTTCACTGTACCGAAATCAATGTATTTTCCTTGTAACTTTAATTCATATACGTGCACTCCATAATCATAACATAGTGTTGCTACAATTACACAAAATATTTTTAAAAAAAACCTTGAGTTATCCCAGGGCTCACCACACATAGTAAAAACAGGGCAACTTGACTTCTCTCTCAGTTGACTTAAGGGCGAAGTGAGGGAAAATCTGGGAGATTTCCGAAAATCGATCAAAATTTTAAAGTTTCTTTCCCCACTAACCGCATGTCCCCCTACCTTTCACAAAACGAACGTGCTGCACAATGATCTTAAAAAGAATGCAATTAACGAGTTTGGAATAAAATATTGAACATCAAACCCTGTATGGGTCATATTTCAGGAACATGGGAGGTTCTTTTACCTGAATATTGACGAAAAAGTATGATTATTGGTGAAAAAATACTGACTTGAAAAGACTGACAAGGGTGACTAAAACTTCGCTTTTTGACAGAAATTGGGAGATTTCAATGAAACCAAGACGAAAAAGTTGCCCACTTCGCCTGGTTTGGTGAGCCCTGTATCCTCAGAAAGGATTGTCCATAACCTCATTGCTATCTAGGGACAATCTGGCATGTCAAGTTTTAATGCCATCTGATTTAGATCTGGAGAATATATTTGCAATAATGAAGATACATCATAGAATGCCATATATGTCATATAAAGTCATGAAAAAAACATGTTATACAGAGAAACACGACTGGTAATAATCAATTATCGAAAGGGGGAGGATTGGACCCCTTTAACCAGTTTACCCTGCCACTTTTTTGTGCCTGTCCAAAGCCAAGACCTATTGTCTCCCTAAACATTATATAAATTTGGATTATAAACTGGGTAGTCTCCCTCATAGCAAATTTTCTACAAGACATCAGATTTGTCTTATTACTTTTATATAGTAAAAATATATGTAAGGTATAATAATACATGTAGATGGTTGGTTTGGTTTATGGTGTTTAACACCACTTTCAACAATATTTCATTTATATTGTGGCAGTCAGTTTTATTGGTGGAGTAAACCGGAGTACCCAGAGAAAACCACCAACCTGCTGCAAGTCAATGACAAATTTTATCACATAATGTAGTATGACCTGAGCAGGATTCAAACTCACAAGGTTAGTGGTGATAGGTACTAACATTGTGAGTTCAAATCCCACTCAGACGATACAAAATATAATAATAGATGATAATAATCCACAAATAAACAAATTTAGATGATGATTTATATTATGACAGTAGACACAAATAAAGATAATATTTACCATATGCCAGTTTCTTAGCTAGATAATGACAAAGTGTATCTAAGGGAGTTCCTTTCTTCTCAATAACCTGATCATCCAGTAAGCCCAGACTGAAAATATGAAAACAAAAGTCCTTTATACAGCAAAGAATACTAGTATAGCTGTTTATACATCTATGATAAAATAATTATATATTTAAAACCATTTTACTGGTGTAATGGTTAGCATGCCTGCCTCAAGTGTAATATAGAGTAGGTTCCATCAATGGTTGGTAAAAATTGGTATTTGACAATTTGTTGCTTTTCTGTTAAGCATATGCAGCATTAAGGAGTAATAACACAGGTTGGTCTGCTTTTTTAGTTCAATGATTCGAGGCGATTGTTTTGTTGATATTGATTGAATTGTTGACCATCACTGCTTATATTTACTTTTCATAAAGATAACTTACTTCCTGTGCTAAGAGTGGTTGTTGGTAATCGACACATTGCAAGACAAAATTTCCACAAATGTTTTTTATGAGAACAAAATATACAATTACAATGTAATAAATTGTCAAAAAAATATATAATAAACAAATGACGTTGAAAGAACATATCTGTTATGGAAAATATCTATTGTTTTTTTTTAAGTGTTTTCATTGCACTAAATATTTGTATAGTTTTGTGGTGTTGCATACACACTTTAGACACTCTATAATTTATTTTCTGTATATGGTTTTTTACGATCCAAAGCCTACATAAGGATGATCATTGATTTCTGTCTAGATGCATATATAGATACTTTTGTTATTATGGAACTTCACAGGGGATACGGGAATGTGAACTTGTATCCCCTGTGAAGCCCTGTTCCAATGAAGAGGCTTTATGAAGTTCACCCCTCTGAGTTCTTAAGTCCAAGTAAAAATGTGAAAGAGTCTTTGTCAATTCTTGAATATTGTACTTTTCAAAGTTTGAATCTTCTTTAAGGTCTTCTAAATAAATTCTCAAGAGTCTGGCTGCTCTATAATTTGTTTTTGTGGCATTCTTTGGCACCAGGTTTGCTTTTTTTGCATTTATCTCTTCAACGGAATACAATGCACACCGTTTTGCCATTTTTGTTTACTAGCAGACTACAAATTTCACAAACAGAAAGATATGGGGGGAAAATCCATACATTTTTTTTTTTAGCATTTTCTTATTGTAATTTATTTTTCAAAATGAGTAAAAATATGAAGTGACGATGAGACGCCATTTTACCAAAAAATCCTGTCCATATCCTCAGCTCTACCACAGGGATACAGGCTCATATCCTGGCTTGATTAACCAATCAAATTACAGGATTAGCCATGATATTTCACTCCAGTAGAATATATATATATATATATACTTCAGTTGCTTACTTGATAATTGTCTGGAGACGTTTGTCAGAATTACCAACTTTTTCGTAAACCAAATCTTTCAGTGAATGATAGAATGTATCATGTGATTTTCCTAACACGTCACACATGTAGGATTTCTAAAACAAAATTAGAAAATATTAATATGCCAATAAAAACTAATACTCTAGACGGGTACGGAATTGTAATGTCATAAATTAAAAAAAAACAAAATACATACACTACAAGGAAGTGTGAAGGTAATACATGGTATAATTCTTTGATACCTTGTATTTATGTGCTATTTCAACAAATTTTCCCTGCCATCTTCTAAATATAACTACGACGGTACCATAGAACCCGGATATACCACATATATCTGGGTTACAATAGCTATTATAACAAATCATAGATACATACATTAAAATGATTAAATATTTATCTGTTTGAGTTAAGATTGGGTATATAAGCAGTGCTCATCATTGAAGATACTACAGTGACTATGAGATGAAGAACAGTAATAAAAGTACTGTTTTTAACTTTTGATTTTTACATGAGTTTCATTATTTCTACATCTGACAGTATCAGATGGAGAGAGATTTTTTAAATAAGTTTCAGATTGTTTTTTTAAAATGCTTCAGATGTTTTTAAATAGAAGATTCAGATATTGTGAATTACCTACCCATGACATGTCTGGTCCACTTGGATGAAGATTTGAAGTCTCTTCAGGGTTCAACAAATCCAGTGCAACAAGACCTTGAATGACATCACTAAATCCCTGAAATTAATATTAATACATATATGATGACATGATTTATATTCATGGAGAACAATGAACATAAACATAAATTATTCTGTTACTCTACTTTTCTGATTAATTCTCTCCTAATGTACAAATCCATTTAAGGATGAAGTTTCAATTTGGTTAGGTGATATCATTATCATTTTCTATCCATTGTATATCGAACCCCCCTTTATGGTAAATTGAAGCCTTCCCCCCCCCCCCCAGTAATACAATAAAATGGATTTTAATTAAAAGAAGTTGTCTTATTACCAACAATGAATAGACTTTTCTACTATTCTTAGCAAGTTTAACCAGTTTGTTCAATTTTCATTGACAATTTGAATGAAATGAAAACATTTTTGACTTTCTTTATGGAGCTTTAACATTACATGGTCACCATCTTTGTTTCTAACAGGAAGTAGAGTTGTTTATCTCCCTTTGTTAAATTTGCCTCTACATTTGCAATAATAACTTTTCTGTTTATCTGAGGTTTGTTAGTGCGGCGAATATGACAATATGGTCTTACATCATCTGGCAATCTTTCGGCTTTCATTTACCTACAAGTTGACAATAAGAAGAATTCCACACCACCCTCCACCCCCAGAGGACATCCGACCAAATGCACCCAGATTACTCTTCTGTTATAAACAACGGCCTTTTAAATCATTTCTGACACATAAATAAAACCTGTACATTCAAACGATTCAAATAAAGGATATGTCGCTGTGGAACTTAAGTTGCAAAAAAATTAATATTTCAGATGCACTTCAGTGATTTTTGTTTAATGCCAACCTCAGCAATTTTTCAGCTATATCATGGCGAGAACAGGGTTTATTTTCAATGAAATGATGATGAGGTCTGCTTTGTACTACACCAACATGCTTAGTTGGATTTTTATAGTGCTATCTCACTGAAACAACAGTCCACAGATAGACATGTCGCCTCACTCAGACACATTATTCTGATTCCGAGCTAACCAGTCTTTGCTCTATCTCATTAATGCTGAGTGCTTAGCTGAGGAGCAATAAAGTCTTTGGTTTGACCCGATCGGGGCTCGAACCCACGATCTACCACACTCGTGGCGAGCACACTAACCATTACACCATCGATGCAGTTATACATTTTGTATTTGGTAAAAATAATTGCCATCTTACCTTATATCTAATAGTCCCCCTCAGCATAGTTTGAGCAGTTTCTATTCCATAGATTGATGAATACTTTGTAGAGTCTCTGTTAGGAATTCCCTCAAGACTAAATCCTGGTAAGAATGTCAATTCTTCTGGATTGTCTAACAAACCTCCCTCAGGAATTTCTACCCTCTGAAAAACACAGATTGTTTATATATAACATTCAATATATAAAACCAAAGGTGCAATCAAGAATGGATAATCCAGAGACACTGACAACATTGGGTACACAAGACACAGGATGAAGACAAACAAAACAGAAAAAACACAAAACAGAAAACATTTACAATAAGTGTAAATCGGCCATATTACATATAAATATATAATATAATGAATTTTTATCATTGACATTGAAGATTTGCATCATTCATTAATGAAGGTCAAAACTTGAACATAGAAATTAAAAATGAAAAACAAAAGGTCAAT
>MJUT01034735.1:87505-97713 GCA_002080005.1 Gigantidas platifrons
GTACAAGTCACCATGCAAAAGCCATATATCAAATATAAAATCATTTCTTCCAGTAGAAGCTGAGATATCTGTTACACAAGTTTTTATTACGGCAAACATGAAAAATTCTAAGTCGCACGGTAAACAGGAAGTAAATGTGCAGTAAACCTGGAAAGGGGATACACGGTACAAGTCACCATGCCAAAGCCATATTTCAAATATAAAATCATTCCTTCCAGTAGAAGCTGAGATATCTGTTACAAAAGTTTTCATTACGGCAAACATGAAAAATTCTAAGTTGCGCGGTAAACAGGAAATAGATGTGCGGTAAACCTGCAAAGGGGAGGCACGGTACAATTCACCATACAAAGGCCATATATCAAATATAAAATAATTTCTTCCAGTAGAAGTTGAGATATCTGTTACGAAAATTTTCATTAAGGCAAACATGAAAAATTCTAAGTCACGCGGTAAACAGGAAGTAGATGTGCGATAAGCCTGGAAAGGGGAGACACGGTACATGTCACTATGCCAAGGTGATTCCAATATAGCCCCCTCTCTATGAGTGGGGGTATAATAAAATACCAAATACAGATTGGTGAGTAACAACCAAGGAGGGAACCAGGATTTCACAACTACCAAATTATCCACTAAAAAGTAAATGATAACTAATTGGTATGGGTGGTGTGGTCTTCCTTATATTTCAAAGTTTCAATACTTTTTTAATATTTATGAACAGTTTCTTAAAAGAAAACCACAACACTCATTTCAACCTTTAATCTTCTGAGCTCAAGTTACGATTTCAACCTTTAACCTTCTGAGTTCAAGTTACAATTTCAACTTTTAACCTTCTGAGTTCGTTACAATTTCAATCTTTAACCTTCTGAGAACAAGTTATAATTTCAACCTTTAACCTTCTGAGTTCAAGTTACAATTTCACCTTTTAACCTCCTGAGTACAAGTTACAATTTCAACCTATAACCTTCTGAGTATAAGTTACAATTTCAACCTTTAACCTTATGAGTACAAGTAATAATTTCAACCTTTAACCTTCTGAGTACAAGTTACACATTAAATCACTTTCTTTCAGCATGAAATATAAGTGTCTTAAGGTATAAATAGAACATTCCTAAATCAAATTTCAATAAAATTGACATTTAATATTTTGATCTCGACATAAAATAAGTCTACTGGTAACATACATGTATTAAATTAATCAAAATGTGATTTTAATTCAGGATTAAGATGTAGTAATTCAGGTAACGTCTTTAGTTTATAATTAGAATAAAATATCATTTTAAATACAGATTAAATAAAGTATGATGATTTAATCTGGGTTTTTTTAATCTAAAAACCAAATTCCTTTGTAATACATCTATTAAATATATTTTGTAACTTTGCTTGTAATTTACGATAATTTAAATAGCTTATTTAAACTTAGAGCAATTTTTTAATACGGTTAGCATAATGGTTATTTCAGCTATATCATAGCAGTCAAGAGAAAACCCATGACCTGCCCAAGTCACTGACAAACTTGAGCCATGAGCGAGATTCAAACTCACAACTTCAGCGATTACAGGCACTAATTGCATTAATAGTTGTAAATCCTGTAAATCCTACTATCATACAATCATGACCATGACAGCCCCCAATTTGTTTTTTCAATAAAATATAATTTCCAATGAATCTAAAAACTGTGGGAAGTATATGTAACATGTTTACAACAAACCTTTGTAGCAAATGTAGAAGCATATCTGGACGGATATTGTTCAAACTCTTCAGCATTAAATTTTCCACCATCTTTTCGTACGTAATGGTCATCTCTACTCACAACACAAATATACAGCTTGTTTGTAGCTATAAATAAAAACAATCATCTTTTTGATTGGAAGTAAATCTGTGCAGGTTTTTTATCATTTTGTTTGTTTATATTTGTATTGCCATTGGAGATCCAATTATCACAAGGGGAAGGTTGGGATCACATTAACCGTTTTAATCCTGCCACATTTTTGTGCCTGTCCTAAGCCAGGACCTGGATTTCCATCATCACATGTCATAGTTTTTTTGGTGTTCAGTAAGTTCAGTTAAGATGAGGCGTGAGTTCGTTTTGTTGATATTGGTGGAATTGATGACCATCACTGTTTAAACTTTCTTTTCATAATCTAAAATATGACAGAAATATAAAGCTTATTTTTAACTACCTCTTAAGGGAACCCTGGGTATACTAATAGCTGTAGGACTTATTTTCTCCATTGAGAGATAAAACTCACCTGAAAAGGTGGTCAACATGTTGTATATGTCAAATCAAATACATCTATTTTTCATACACAACTCACACCATTAGCAATAGAACATAATTATATGAGTATTTATTGATGATTTGTACATTTTCCCTTTGATCTTTTGTTTACAACCTTTCTCTCACTCAGTATTACTGAATACCTCACATAGGAATAATTTTAACATTAAATAACTTACCACCATTTTCTGCCACTTTAGGCAAGTGCTCCGGTTCAATATACTCATGTGGGAATTCTTGAAAAACTTGCTGTGCTCCCTAAACAGATCAAATGCACTGTATTATATTTAATAGGTTTTTCATGTTTTGTTTCGCAACTTACAATCAACGAATGTCCGTCCAAAAATTAGTCCAAAAATATAACTTTCTAGGATACCGATTACCAAAACTAATTATAACTTGAGAACACATTTCATCAGTTTACTGAATAACTCAATCAGAAAATAATTAAGTTGGTTAAGTGTTAATCATCATATATCCCTTTAAGCTTCGTGTAGCTGTATTCCCCAATAAAACTTTCAATGGAACAGCCTATACTGTGACCACCAAAGACAAAACATTAAAAAAAAGAATTTTAAAAATATAATTACTGTCCAACAAAACCAGTAGCAGCAGTAATTTAATTTTTACATGTAAATATTTATGTAACCATGGTAATTGAAGATAATGATGTACTATGACTTCATGGTAATCAAAGGTAATGATTTACCAGGATTTCATGGTAATCAAAGATAACGATTTACTAGGACTTCATGGTAATCATAGGTAATGATTTACTAGAACTTCATGGTAATCAAAGGTATTGATTTACTAGGACTTCATGGTAATCAAAGGTAATGATTTACTAGGACTTCATGGTAATCAAAGGTAATGATTTACTAGGACTTCATGGTAATCAAAGGTAAGGATTAACTAGGACTTCATGGTAATCAAAGGTAATGATTTACTAGGACTTCATGGTAATCAAAGGTAATGATTTACTAGGACTTCATGGTAACAAAGGTAATGATTTAATAAGACTTCATGGTAATCAAAGGTAATGATTTACTAGGACTTCATGGTAATCAAAGGTAATGATTTACTAGGACTTCATGGTAATCAAAGGTAATGATTTACTAGGACTTCATGTTTCATAAAGTAAAACTTCAATCCCAAATAAAGTTTTGATTTGAAAAATAACAAAAGCTAATAGTTACAACATTTTATAATTTCAACATGACAATAGAACATTTTAACATTTCTGACATTGATTTTAAATTACAGGTTTATATTTTTCTCGTAATCTGTTTATTAACTTGTAAATTTTCCATTGCTATGTAATTTTCCTCTGATTTTTTTTACAGGGTTCAAATACCTTCAAACTATGAGAATATTATACTCAAATTTGCTTTACTTTCCATTTGGCTCTTGGTAGCGCGGGTACATACATTTTCCTCCATCATAAGGGAAATAACTTGTATAAAAAAAGTATAAAAATGGAAACTTTTAAAATCAAATAGGGCATTGAATTGAATTTTGGTGCTTAACGCCACTTTCAGCAATATTTCAGCTATATCATGGCGACTAAAATCAAATAGGGAAATAGGGAATGATCAAAAGGTCTATTGTTCAAGCTCCATAAGTAAAATATATTTTTAATACTCCAACATTTCAAGTATATCTCTAAACAATAAAGG
This sequence comes from Gigantidas platifrons, assembly GCA_002080005.1. Lineage (NCBI taxonomy): Eukaryota > Metazoa > Mollusca > Bivalvia > Mytilida > Modiolidae > Gigantidas > Gigantidas platifrons. The sequence continues at coordinate 91,460 of MJUT01034735.1, forward strand.
TTTAGGTTTATAGTGTTTAACGATCTTTCAACAATATTTCAGTTATATCGTGGCAGTCAGTTTTATTGATGGAGGAAACCGGAATACCTGGAGAAAACCACTGACCTGTTGTAAGTTACTGACAAATGTTATCACATAATGTTGTTTTTCCCCGAGTGGGATTCGAACTCACAACGTCAGTGGTGATAGGTACTGATTGCATAGGTAATTGTATATCCAACTACCATACGATCATGACCATGATGGCCCCCCCTAAAAAGCAATAAAGAAGTCTGGAGATTGATGGAGATGTATTATAAGATGTATGTTTTCAGCATTATATTACCTGAGAAACATTACCAGAGCCAGTAAATACAAAAACTAAAGGTCCAAGTGATTTTGGCATTCTATCTAAAGCTATTTCATATCCAGCATCTCGTACAGCTTGTCTAGCCTGTTCTGTGTTTCTGTAATTATGGCTAGGTCCAATATACTGAAGAAGAAGAAAAAGAAAAAAAGGCATTTTCTTCCATTATTTTTAAACAAAAATGATATATCAGTGACACCTGTGAAAATACCCAAAAAAATATTCACCAAGGCAGTATGATTTTTTTTTTTGCTCTCTGCCTTTTTAATGTGCTTTGCTGCTGTTACAAACATTAAGATTGTGGTTATTGTACACACGAATGAACAGTGCTTTATTTTTTGTATTAGCATACTTTGATGGATAAACACCTGTCTATTCCAAATGAAAAAGTTGGTCCCAACGATGGTTGATTAAAACACAGGTTTACAAGTCACTAAACAAACTTTATCATATAAAGCTATATTGAATACACCTTTGCATGGGTGGGACTCATCGTAACCACTAGACTGCAACATCCCTTCATTTTGTTTAGGAATGCTACATGTTGATACACTGATGATATCATGTATATTGTATCTATAATTGGTAGGCCCAGACTACTGAGGGAGTGCGTGAGTCATTGTTGTTATACTCATGAATACTGCATCCTTATAGTGGTAAAGCAGCAAATAATAATTTTGTTGTTTTTTGGTGTGACCCAAACAGGGACCAAATACACGATCTAGCACACACAAGGTAACCATGCCAACCACTACACCACAGAGGTGGTTTCAAGACTGTTGAGAATGTCTAACTGATGACCTAGTGCCATCAGCCTCAGTCCCAAACCAAGGAGTATATTTAACTTACCATAAACGGGGTATGATGACCCAGTGCCAACAGTCTCAGTCCAAGACCATGTAGTATGTTCAACATCCCAGCTACTCCTGCATATACACCAAAAGCTACCACTCTTTGTCCTTTATCATCAACCATGCGTTCATAGTCTATCAACCTGATTTTCTGAAATATTTTCAAGCAAACAAGTATTATTTCTGAATTGACGTGAAATGAAATTTAATGTGTTACAGAATGTCATAGTCTACCTTTGATTACAATTTAATAAAACATTTAAGATGTGTTTTATGTTGTATTGACTTGATGGCGCATCCACTCTCAAGGAATATTTTTACAGCCAGAGCTATAAGTGTTCTAAGTCAATTTCAACTATATTCAATTATTTTGTTGAGGTCAGATTTATTAGTGAAGGGTTAGGGTCAGGGTTATGTTGTTTAACACCACTTTCATTAATATTTCTGTTATATCGTGGCAGTCAATTTTATTGGTGATGGAAACCACCGATCTGTCACAAGTCACTGACAACTTTTATCACATAAAGATGTATCGAGTACACCTCACCATGAGTGGGATTCGAACTCACAACTTTAGTGGTGATAGGCACTGATTGCATAGGTATTTGTAAAACCAAATACCATATGATCACGACCATGACAGACCCTACAAGTGAAGGAAACCTGATCTAGTACCTCTAGTAAGGCAAAAGAGAAAAATCTATGTGTTTCAGGTTTTCAGACAGACCCTATTCTTTTTACCTCTGACCACAACATTTTTTATTGATGAAAAAAGAATGAACCAAAAAAGTGCAGTAATGTCTGAAATAGAAATATGGTTTCTAAGAATTAATTTTAATACAGCATCATTTATTTACAGCTTTGAATATTGAGCAGCATGCTTATTTAAACTTAAATAGTTAGTTGTACAAATTGTTTATGAAATTCTTTCCTTTTTGAAGTTGAAATTTTAATAAAAAAATAAACCATAACAAAAGTATTTCTGAAGGTTCTTATTAAAAAAAAAAAAAAACCCATAGATCAAAATAACTTGCCACGAATAGGGACCATTATTATTCAATTGGAAATACCGTTCATGCTACACACATATTGTACAAATTGGTGTTTAAGTGTAAACCTTTCAAAAACAAATGTTGTTATTTTTAACAAAGCAGGTAAATGTTTGAAACATCCTGTTTATTTTAATGGTACTTTAATCAGATCAGCTTCCTTATATAAATATTTAGGATTCACCATTTCAAGCAGCGGAAAATTCAATCAATGTTAACTTGACCTGTATAAGAAATCTATGAAGGCATACTTTAAATTACAAAATTGTTTGTCTTCAACAAATCCTAGTATAGACACCTTCTTACATCTTTATGATCATACCATTAAACCAATTCTAACTTATGGGAGTGAAATTTGGGGTATGTTTTCTGTTGATTCGTCCAGTTGTAGGAAAAAAAGTGATTATTGTTTTGACAATTTTTTCTCAACCAGCCATACAGAGCAATCACATGTAAAAAATTTAAAATACATTCTTGGCGTAAATAGGAAAACTACCAATATTGCAGTTATGTCTGAACTTGGACGTTATCCTATATATTTCTCTGTAATTCTAGCTATGTTAAAATATTGTCACAGATTAGAAGGTCAACAGGAAGGTTTACTATTTGATGATTATATATGTAATAAAGAGTTACATTTTAGTAAAATCAATACATGGTATTCAAGTATATTATATATTATGGATGAATTGAAGATCAGGAGTTTAAATATCAAATTAGGTCAGTTGTGTAAACAAGTAAAAGATAAAAAAAAAAATGTATGTGTAACAGTTTTCTTGATTTTTGGAATGGAGAAAGGGTAGATGCCATTGGTAGCAACAGAGGTAAATTAGATACATACTTTTACATAAAGACCCATTTTGGGAAAGAGAAATATTTTGAAATTAATAATTTTAAAATTCGACAGTCAATCTGTAAAATAAGAGTCAGTGCTCATTCATTAAATATTGAAACTGGCAGATATAAGAACATTATAAGACCAGAGAGAAAATGCACAAATTGTTCTAAGGGAGATATTGAAGATGAGAAACATTTTATTGTAGACTGTCCCTTATGGTGTAAAACCACTAATTAATTTCTTTAAGGTTTTCTACTAAATTTGTGTTTTTTCGAGCTTACCTGGTCATTTTATCTTAAGTTTAACCTTTCCAAGACCATATATTTTCTGAAACGTACATGATTCCTCTACGTTCTGTCAAAATATCAGGGCATGTTTAAAATCTTGCAGTGAAATGCCATGCTACGGAAAGCACCTACTCTAAAAATAGCACGGTCATCCCCAAGAAATTCAGTATTTATAGGTCATGCATCAAATCCTCCATAGAGGTATTAAAATACAACTAAGTCCATCAAATTTGGGCTCAAAATAATCCCTATATATTTAACTTCAATTATCAATTTTAATTAGTCCATTCCATTCAGTAGTTTTCACAATACTACAAAGTGAAAGGAACTTTTTTCTTGAAAAGGGACTACTTTCGTATATGTTCCAAGCTCTGATTGGTGAATTAGTGGTTTGACACCTAAAATGAAAATACTAGAGTAAAATTTTTTGATAAAGTTATTGACTTGTGTCCAAATTTTAGATACATGGACACATCATCAAAATTTGTCTGGCTATTTACCAATGAAAATGAACAAGTTTTAAAAAAATTAGGTAGCTTTATTGAAGAATGTTTTTTGCTGCGAGGACACAACTGATCGTATAGATATCATTACTTATTTGTAATGTGAATTATTATAGTAATTATACATGTTATATTAAATGTGAATTGATTTATGGTGGTATTTGATAGGCTCTGATCTGGCCATGCAGTCACTGAACATAAATATGTTTTCCTGTTTTTTGTTTGTTTTTTTGTATCTACATGTATCTTTATATGTCTCCAATCATTCCAATCATTGTATTAAATTGTTTGCCCCTTGTGGGACCTTAATTGGCAATAAAAATTCTTATTCTTATTCATAATAAATCCACTAAAAGACTTTGAATACTGTATGTAGCATACATGAACTTGTTAAGGTATTGCCCCAAAAGAGTATAATGATGGGGATGGGGAACTGACAACATTTCTAGATTGAACATTGCAAACAATTTCTGTACATGTTATTTATATTGTGCCAACAGTTTCTGTCATTTGAACACAATTTGTTTTCTTTAAAATTCTTGAACTACCTATCCTATTATTTGGACAGTTAAAAGTGTCATATGGTATTTTGAACCATTCAAAATACCATGGGGGTTCAATTTACCATACAGAGGGGTTCATTTTCAATAAGGAGGTTCAATACCGGTATACCATGGATGAAAATTGACCCCGAGGTACCATGGGGTTCAAAATACCATATGACACTGGTAAACTGAAACACACATATTATTTTCTTTGGCCTAATCCACCAAACTACAGTAAGTCTTTTACAAACTTTATCATATAAAATTTCAAGTACATCTAACAAATCACAACTTTGGTGGTGATAGGCACATATTGCATATATGAATTCAACTTTAATTTTTGGCAGCAATATTTAATGAGTGAGTGAGTGATTGTGGTTTAATGCCAACTCAGCAATTTTTCAACTATATCATGCAGAGATCAATTTAATTTCAACTAAATGAAATGATGAGGTCAGCTTTGTACTAGACCAACACGCTTTAGTTGGATATTTATAGTGCTAGCTCACTGAAACAATGGTCTGTGGATAGACATGTCGCCCCACTCGGACACATTATCCTGATTGTGAGCCAACCAGTCTTTGCTCTTTTCTCCTTAATGCTGCGTGCTTAGCAGAAAAGCAACAAATACTAATTTTATAGTCTTTGGTTTGACCCGACCGGGGCTCATCCCCACGATCTACAACACCACCGATGCAGTTTAAAAAAAAAGAAGAGAATTATAGAATATAAATCATGACACTTTATGGGTAATCAGTTTTACCTTTTCTAAAATAGCATCTAATAAAGGCATATTAGCCTCCTGTGCTTTGATAGTATGAGAAAAAAAGGCATAAGTCTTGTCAGGAATAAGTAAGTCTATAGGTACAGCCTTGACACCAATAACCAAGGAGGCTTCACTCATGTCTTCTTGTATCACTGCTCCAACTTTGGCATATTCCTGTAAAAGTAAAAGAAAAATGCTTATTAACTGATCATTGGAAAAAAACTTGTGTATAAAATAGTACATGAAATGGACACTGGTTCAAATTTAATACAAAGAGTAAAAGTCAAGTCAATATCACTGTTCAAATTCTTACTCTTAGCTTTAATGTAGCTTAATTACTAGATTAATTGCTAATTGCCTTATAAACAATCTTAAAGAAATTGCTTCTTGTAAAATTTTGTATCTTAATTGGCTTTTCAGGAAATTTTGTAGAAATAATTATAATTCAGTTAGCCTAAAATTGATTAAAACAAAAATATATTTGTCAAATTTTAACATTTTCAAACTTTCAATTGGCAATGTATTCAGGGTCATATTTAATAAGAAGTGTTGTAAAGAATTTGGATAAAGAATTACATTTGTAAAATATATATATATATATATAATAAAAATTTAAATTTAAATTAAAACAGAATTCTGGAACTTCAATCACATTTTATATAGCACAAGCGCTTTCACTGTTTACACAGATCATCAGGTACAATAAATAATTCAAAAAACATTTGAATTTAATAAATGCGGTATCAATAATTTAAATTTATTAAGATATTGTCAATTGAAAGCTTCAACATAAATTTACTCACATGTTTTTTTTAAATATCCAAATTACAGATAATAGCAAATATAGCAACAACAAAAAAAATATTTGATCTAAAAAATTGATATTTTCAGTATCAATGAACTGATTCTGATACTTATAGATTAATACATGGCCTTTTTCATATTGCCCTTGTTATCAGCCCGAGGGACAATATCAGTCAAGGGTTGATAACAAGGGCAATATGAAAAAGGCCATGTATTAATCTATTTATCACATATTTTGCCAGGGCAGATAACATGTTATTGCCCT
>MJUT01034735.1:98978-109718 GCA_002080005.1 Gigantidas platifrons
CTAAGGAAACATGAATGCTTCTGTACATATAAGAACAGACGTTTGTCTAAGATTAATTTTATAAGTGCATATTTCATATTTAATGTGTGGTTTTTCATACTTGTTTTTGCCGCCAGATGTTTTGCGGACGTGCATTGTTACGTTGACGTTTGTATTGTTTGTTTATGTAACGTTTCATTATTCTAGTAAACATGCTGACGCAGACTGGTTGTTCAGTCGAAAGCTCCAAGCATTCTTATAGTTTTTATTATATATATATATACATACATTATTTATAAAGGAGTGGATGTAGTCGAGTGGTCTAGGGCGCTGGACGTAAGGCTAAGCGAATGGGTGCTGCAGTGTATCAATGGTGTGAGTTCAAATCCCGTCGAGGGAAGAACAAAAATTTGACAGTTTCAAAATCTAATTCTAACAGGATTGGTTTAATTTTCAGACATATATATATATATATATACATTATTTATAAAGGAGTGGATGTAGTCGAGTGGTCTAGGGCGCTGGACGTAAGGCTAAGCGAATGGGTGCTGCAGTGTATCAATGGTGTGAGTTCACTGAATCCCGTCGAGGGAAGAACAAAAATTATATATACATGTATATATATACACACACATGTATATGAATAAGTGCATTCAACTATGGGTTTACAAAAACTTTTAGCATTTGCTTTTAAAACTTTAATTGGCAAAAAGCCATTCCATATGATTATAAAAACAATAGGTTATTTATTCATACATTTGTCATAACAACAATCAGCAGTTTTTAAAAAAAATTAATAACGGTAACAGACAATACATGTATATGCCAATTTTTGTTTTTGTTTGGTTTCCTCAATTTTAATTTTTTGAAACTGACAATCTATATATTAAAATAGTGGGAATAGTTGAAATCTACAGAGACCTGCAAAAAGTATTGGTCACTAATTTTTTACTATATATTTCATATAAAACCACAATTTTTCAAAGCATTATTCCAAAGTCAATTCTTGTTCGATTTTGATTATATTTTTACCATCAGAAGCGAGAAGTATATAGTTTTCTGTAATTATTTTAAAATATTTTTTTGGAGCACAGATTTTAAATATTCATGATTTAAACACAAATTTAAATTATTTATCTTCAAATGTACTATCATTGTATTGTGTTTTTTGAAGTTCAAAATTTAGTTTTGTGTTTAAATCGTGAACTCATCAAATTTATAGATTATACAATTATGCTAAATTTACAGTGTAAAATTACATTTAATTCTGCCTTTGTTGGTAAAAAAAATCATCAAAATCAAACAAGAGTCGACTTTGGAATAATGTTTTTTTTTAAATGTGGTTTTATATGAAATATATAGTAAAAAATTAGTGACCGAATACTTTTTGCACATCTCTGTATATTGAAGTTTGGTTTAACCCTGTCACTTCCTTGTGACTTGTTTGCTGACTGAGTTTTTAATTTCATGCATAGTATGTAATAAGTAAAAACTTTTCCTCACATCTCTGTTAATTCCTGTTCTTAACCAGGAAGTAAATTTTATCAGATTTTGTCATGGTGATATTTCTGTATTCTGATGTTTGGATTGAGGGAGTGGAGAGATTTGTGTTATAGCAATTGATGAGATAGTTGACAATCACTGTTTACTTATCAATCCCCTAGGAAATTTTAGTATGTTTTGTGTATGTTTGGAGGAAGAAGGTGATATGCTATGCATACAACATTATGAGGAGAAGAAACTGACAAGTTGAAACTTTAGAATAAATTTTTCAGATATGGTGACATGTCCAATGCTGCATGTTTTTTTCACTGAGCTAGTGATACAGTACAGACATTTACTTTTGTACACTGACCTAATAGAAACTGATGTATCATATGGTCATGGCTTGTACTAGTATATAAACTACCTTACTGGTGTTAAAATCCATATACATTGTATTGTCACTAATTATTGGTATCATTGTCGTCTCTAACTAATATCAGAATAGTTTTCATTACTATTTAGTAGCCTATAAAACCTTTTAGACACATTCTTGCCTCTGACTAGAGGAGTAATGCCAATATAAAGCTAACACAACACCTACAAACCAATCTTAATTTACAATTGGATGTTTGCTGTATCTTTTTTTCTTTTTTTTTTCTTTGGCACTAACATCTATCAACATCCTGTTTGGGGTCATGTCAGGGTTCACATTTTCAATTGACAAATCAGTGACGAGCCTACTAAATCTTTAGGTATCAAAACTGAGGACACACCAAAAGCTGTAAATCGATATATGTAATTGTCTTACATGTGATTGAACTGTCAAAGGTGAGTGACAGATTATCTGACATGACCCAAACAGAATGTTGTAAGATGTTAGTGTATTGCAAAACACAAAAAAAGATTGCCTACAAACCTGCATGTTATATGCTCTTCTGTTGGAAGGCTGAACTATTACTTTAATGCCTTCTTTCACCAATTTCCTAACATGACTTGGGGATAGAGGTGCTCTTCTTTCCCAGACATTAATAGTTTCCCTTCTGATAGCCAACACGCCCGGTAAGCCAGACATTCCCCTGGTAAATATGGAGCCATTTTGTTTGAGAATCTGTTTACACAATGACTGAGAATGAGTCTTCCACATTCTATTTCAAATCTGTAAAGTTGGTCTGAAATTGGAAATATATGATAATAAGTTAATTTAAATACAATCTTTAAAAAGTTGCTTTGCTTTACCCAAACATGTGCCAGTACATCTACTATGTGTTCTATAAAATGTGTTCTATTTCAAAACATCCAATCAAAGTCTTCATGGAGCCTGCCATTTCTCATATTAGTACTAGTACTACATGTACAAAATGTATATTAATGGTGTCTTATATTTGCTCAAATGGACAACTTATAATTATTTTTATCCTGCAATTGTATGATTTCGAGTACATGTACTAATAAAGGGGTCAAATAAATTTCAGCGTTATTTATTCATGGACCCAATAAAGCTTTTCTGGTACCTGATTAATGTAGAGCGACAGAAAGAAACATTAACAGTATATGCTGAGCTCTGACTTCACCGAGGACACCATTGAAAATGATTACATTGATGCTTGTTTCAGTTATTTTCAGACAATTTGGCAGTTGCTTTGTACCTTTTTTGACATTGTAGGATAAACATATATGTACATTTTCGGTAAATATAAAATTACTGGTAATTTGTACTCGCTGCAAAACAGGACAGCTAGAAAAGCTCACCTTCTGCCCGTTTCTAAAGCTCGTACAAATAAATTTTATATTTTCTGACAATGTACGTATATATTGTATATATATTTAGGTATTCAACATATAATCTTACAAAAAAAAATGTAAATTAAAATTCTAAAGAATTTTTTCTATGACACTTATTTTTAAGAAATTTAGCAGACCTTAGTTTGTACAAAAATATAACACTTTATAAAATAAAAAATCTTAAAGTATTACATTGCATATGTAGCATTTTAATACATAAAGAATACAATTACTAATAATAAATTATATATTTGTTTAAAAGTAGAAAATTCAACAAAGTAAATCATATCCTATATACCAGGTACCTGGCACAAATGCTTTTTAAATAGCCTGTTTCTTCACAAACTGATTTTTCTTCAGATAGGTCTTAAAAGAATAGGACTTTACTGGTACCTGAAACCATTAAATACTTACACTTCATACAACTTATTGTCGGAAACAATCTATATTCAGCCATATGATATGTATAGACATTGTGGCCATTTGAAAATAATTTTTGTAACTGTAATTATTTTCGATGGATATTGGATCTGTCATATAAATTTTTCAAAAAGTATGTCAAATATTTTGTGCTTAAATGAGTTATCAATCATTTTAGGGAAGATTTTTAAATATGGGTTTTGGTCAAAATACAGATGTGCATGGGCCTAATTGGTAAAATCAGTATTATTTGGCAAATGGTATATTTCATAGAAAAACCCAGAATATAATATTAAGTTACTCATTACTAGTTGAAATTTCAGCTCATTCAATCTTAAGATATAAATGTTTTGTCCATTTGAAAAAAAAAGGCTGACAATTTTGGAATGAGGAGTGCTGGTGGATACATTTCTGAACAGATACTACCAGAGGACCATATCTTGAACCAATGGTTTCAAAGAAGATCTTTAAATTATTTGTGGTCAAATTTAGAATTAGGCTTAATTTGTATAATCATCAAAAATCTTAAAAATCATTAATTTCATTGTAAAGCCTGGTATATTTGTTAACAAGTCATTGCCATGTAGTGCAAATTTCCACTCATTTCAACACAAAATGTAAAAGTTTTGGCCATTTAAGAAGTTTATATTTTTAGTTACCTGCAGCATCTTAGATAGAGGGTCAGATCTAGACTAGCTGGCCCATATATTTCTGAAATGGAACCACCCAAACAAAGTCTAGTTTAATTTGGCACAGTGGTTTCAGAGGAGAAGATTTTAATGAGAAAAGATGACGACAACCGACAGCACACAATGACAAAAGCTCCCATGGCCAATGCAACGATTCAATAAATGTCCAAGTCATTAAACACTAGTTGGTAGTCAATGGAAAATAAACAGTAAGACAAAATATGTAGAATGTGTATCTACATCTATATGTTTGACAGCAGTTAACTGACTGTAATTAATGACTAAGAATAAAAAAAAATATTTTACATGTATTAATAAATTTATGTATTACAAAATGTATTATTAGAATATCTTGATTTTATCTTCATTGTCAATTTAGATTATAGATACAAATTACTCATTTCTAACATTTATATGATTAATCTGTACTGATCTACTCATACAGTAGTATTGAATTTTTTTTATCTATCTTGAATTTATGTCCTGTTTCTCAAATAATATTCTTATGTCCTTTAACTCAAACAAACAACATTTCTATGTCCTTTAACTCAAACAAACGGCAATAGCACCCAACAATCAAGACATGTGATTTGCAATACTGCAGTGACAATGTACATAATTAAAACCTATGCTATAATGTATATTAGTAATGGAATTCTGCAAGTGCCTGTCTACCTGATAAGTAAAATAAACATATGTAAGATTTACCATTAAAAAGTCTGAGGCTGAAAATCTATAATGTGTAAGACTAAGGCCATATTTTTAATCAACAGAAACTTTCTTTAGCATTAACAGCTGTAGCAGATTATAACAATATACATTAAAATAAAAATCTATCTATTTTCAATAGATATATATAAATTGATTTTAGAGTCACATGTCATTTTATACGTGTTTTAATTGGTTTAAAAAGTTGAGGTTAATTATTTGTCAATGTAGGGAATCTCACGTGCCATTGTCATCATCGGGTGATTTTCTTTAAATGAGGCACCTTTGGGGTTATTTAAATTTATTTCCGATTATTTGCCTTATTTTGAAAAAAATAAATATATTTTTCAATATCATAACAAAAAAAGTTTTAATTAATTTATAAGGATTGATCGAAATTATTTGTTCGGTTCATTCGAAATAACATCACTCAGGTTGTACACACCCTTGCATAACCCGATATGCGGGTTACACGGTGAGTACAAACTGATTAAGGTTATTTCTTCATGAACCCAACAAAAATTGTGATCAATCCTTAAATATATATATATATATATGGCCTTCAATCTTAAAAATGCAAAGGTGTGGTTAATATTTGAAAAATGATAAATTTTCTTGAATTGACCTGGATGAAATCCACATCCATCAGTACTTAATGTGTAATAAACTAAAACAAACAAGTTCGTATTCACAATCTTTTTAAAGAAGTAAATTTATTTCCAGTAACAATTTTGTGAACCAAGATGAGATCCCCCCCCCCATCTCCTCCCTTGTTATACATGTCTTAAAAACTTCCTTACATATACCAAATGAAGATTAGGGCAAGATATGTTATTTTGTTATAAATAACTGTCCAGGTTTTTCTCCTCTAATAAGGAATTCTGAGTCGTTTCGCTCAGAATTCCTTTCACCCCAAGTCGTTTCATGACTATTCATGTCTGCCCTGGGTCTTTTCGCTCCTGTATTTTATAGTAAATATAAATAAATTGTAAATATTGTTTTCTCGTTCTTATATATTGCATTTTACGCATCTCGTTCTTGTGCAATTGACTTTCAATCATCATCATAATATTATAACTTGTAAATAACAAAACATGACATAAAAAAATACAATCTTCATGTTGTTTAACAAAACATACAATTGCTATCAAAGAGTTACATCTTATCATAAAGTTCATACAGAAAACACTAGTACTGTATATAAAAAATTCCTTATATATGATTTGCTGAGTCTTGAGTCTTTTCTCCATTCTCTTAAAAAACAAAAAACAATTTTTTTTAATTCTTTGATCTGTCGTCTGACGGAACAGAAGTTCCTCTATAATATTTATTCCTAAGAAAATTTATTATGTAATAAAAGTTCCAAAAAGGAATTTATTTTATGTAATAGTAATACATGTTCCACTGACATAATAAAAATACCAGTACAATGGAACATGTATTACATAAAATAATTTCCTATCCGAACTTTTATTATATAATAAATTTTCTTAGAAACAAATATTATAAGGAACAAATAAGTTTAAAATGGAACAAATATTACATAAAATATTTTCCAATCCAGAAATAAATTTTCTGAGGAACAAACATTGTGGAAGGTTATGAGTGAATATATTGAATGGACATATAATTTGAGTTTTATTTCTTGTAGTTACAATTAAGTATTGTATAATTTTATTTTGGTAGGTACAAGTATTATATAATATTTATTCTGCTATGTACAAGTATTATATACTATTTATTCTGCTAGGTACTTATTATATAATATTTATTCTGCATAACTAATCACCTGATATTTAAGAACTTTTATTATATCATTTACCTATAATAAATGTATCTCTCAAACGTGGAACAAATGTCATACAGGTGGAATAAATATTCCATAAGACTTGTTCCATGGAATAAATATTATTTTTTTCCTTTTGGAACAAATATTATTAGGAACAAATATAAGGATACATCGTAATCTGAGTAGATGTCAAATTATTATCACATTACGCAAGGTAATTATTTTAATCAAATTTAATTTCGAATTTGAAAAATAAATTTGTTTTGTATGTCTCTGGATAATTTAAATAAAAGAAAACGTAAAATTTATATTTATTTTGATTTTTTCTTCTCGATATGTTTCAAATATTAAAATAGAAGTAAAACACATCTGGATATTGTACTTCATTTTATATTCTGGAGTGAAAAAGACCTAAAGTGAATTGATGAAAAGGAATGAAACTACTTGGTACCTAGCTTTAAAAAAAATTCTGATTGTATTGTGATAAGAGAAGACAAATAATATAATTGCAGGAGTCATTTCATCTTTAACAAGAAATCAGAGTTGTTATCTTTCTGCCTTTAATTTTTAAATAACTTGGGCTTGTTATGGTTTATGGTGTTTAATGCCACTTTCAACAATATTTCAGTTATATCGTGGCAGTCAATTTTATTGGTGGAGGAAACTGGAGTACTTGGAGAAAACCACTGACCTGTCACTAACGAATTTTATCATATAATGTTGTATCGAGTACACCTCGCCATGAACGGGATTCGAACTCACAACTTTAGTGGTGATAGGCACTGATTGCATAGGTGGTTGTAAATCCAACTACCATCTGATCACGACGACAGCCCTTTTAAATAATTTATGCTACAGATTATGTTTTGCAATTCATATAAGACACACAGTGGTCATCACGGGCATGATATTATGACATAATCTCGTTGAGATTAGGATTCCGAAGAAATTTTCTGTCTGTATGTTCATTGTAAAACGAGATTAGGATGAAGAAACAGACAGAAAATTTCTTCAGAATCCTAATCTCAACGAGATTAATTATTGCTTGATGTGCAATCACATTGGTTATTGTGTAATTAAATTTACGCATTTTATTCAATTAAATATTTGAATTGAATTTGAATTGAATTAATGATGACACAGGATAGAATATTATCATGGTACATGTAATGAACTTGCATTTACTATTAGATCTGGGGTAATTAAAAATGTAATTGTAATTAGCTGTAATTAATTACAAATTTGAAATTAATTGAATGTAATGTGTAATTGAGCATATTTTCAATTACATGTAATTGAAAGTAATGAATTATATTACTTTTTTTCCATGTAATTATGAATTACTTTTCAATTACATTGGAATTTCTGCATAAGGAATTTAAAATATCTCTGTGATTTTTTTTTCTTAATGCACTCCATTTAGTATGCACTTGGTACTTTGAATTTGTCTTATACTGTAATTGAAAATATTTTTCAACTTCATCATTTTTAATTGTCAACTATCATTCCCAGATAAGTCATAATAATGAACTTTGTCTTCATTTGATTTCATTAATTTTAAATATTATTTTGTTCAAATATTAACTAGAACTGTGAGTGACCTCACTGAGTGATACCCCCCGCTTGCAGTTTAGTAGGAGTTGCGCTTACAAGGTACATGCCCCTCCCCCTTTCGTGAAAGCATAAGTTGAATTATCTCCCCTTTTAAATTTTGGACAGCAACCATATTCCTTCATGCACATCTGCAGGTAGTGTACTACAAGTGTGTAAAGTTTCATAAAAATCCAATAAGCCGTTTAGGAGGAGTTGCGCTGACAAGGTAAATGCACCCCCCCCCCTTTTTCGTGAAAGCATAAGTTGAATTATCTGCCCTTTTAAACATTGGACAGCATCCATATTCCTTCGTGCACATCTGCAGGTAGTGTACTACAAGTGTGTAAAGTTTCATAAAAATCCAATAAGCCGTTTAGGAAGAGTTGCGCTGACAAGGTACATGTCCCCCCCCCCCCTTTTTCGTGAAAGTATAAGTTGAATTATCTCCCCTTCCAAATTTTGGACCGCGACCATATTTCTTCATGCACATCTGCAGGTAGTGTACTACAACTGTATAAAGTTTCACAAAAATCCAATAAGCCGCTTAGGAGGAGTTGCGCTTACAAGGTACATGGACGGACAGGGTGATTCCTATATTACAATGTATATAAACTTTGTTTGCGGAGGGAATAAAAAATAAATCAGAAGAATTAACTCAATACCAATAATAGGCATTTAATTTGTAACATTGTTTTTATAACAGTTAATGATCATCCTAGCCTCAGGACATATCCTTTCACCACTATCAATTTGACAAGGACAAAAGACTGTCCCTTGATAATTATGCCAAAGGCAATATAAAGTCTTTAACAAACTCCGTGTTGGTATGTTAAAATCTGTTCAGGTGAATACAATTTAAAGTTTTTCTATACAAGAATATTTTCAGTAAAGTCATAACATACAGGAATTGAGACAAATATTCTTGACGATTTTGACTTGCCAATAGACAAGTCTGAAAAGTAAATGAGGAGAGACTTCCCTCTCTTGCCAAACTGGCAGTGGTGTATCTGAACACACCTGCTTCTTCAGCTCCTGTTGAGTGACTTTTTTTCCATTGCTGGGAAGATATTCAGGCCAGAAAGGTGTTCTCTTGGGGACAAAACTTTTGAAATGCTAATGATGATCAAATGTAACAATGAATTATAACATTTCAAAACCATAACAATGTTTGTACATATGTTCCAATGTTAAACAATGCACATAAAATGTTCATATTAGCTTGTTGGCATTTTATCATGTTTATGTATTAAAAGTAATTGAAATGTAACTAATTACATTGGTATTAATGTAATTGAACTGTAATTAATTACATTTCAAAATGATGTAATTGTAATTTAATTGAAGAAATCAGCATGTAATTGAAAAGTAATTAATTACTTTGGCATGTAATCGTCCTCAGCCCTGTTTACTAGTAGATGCAAACATCGTACATCCCAAAAGTTGCAAGTTTAATTAACGCTTGTGGTGGAGTATGATAGCTGCAGCAACTTTGTTAAAAAATTGTCAGTGATTCACTAGACCATTTAACAGAGGAAAAATACAAAACATATACAATAAGTCGACATCCGCTTTAGAGGTTGGTTTGTACATACATGTATCTGAAATGTCCCCACTTGCCTTTGAAAAAAAATATGTCTACCTGATATTTTCTTCTGTCAGAAATCATTGACTACTAAATAAAACGATACTGATAACTTCACGCAAAGGTTATATGTTTTAATGTCACAGATTAATAGAACATTTATGTCCTAGTTATCAGACAAGATTTTCAAGGTCTGTAGGTCGAACATACATACGCACATACGCACGTTTTTTAAAGAAAATTATAGCCTGTACAGGCAGTACTCAGTAGAGTTAAAAAAAAAAAGTATGACTATGAAGGAAAAGAACGCTTTCACTGGAAACGATAAAAAAAAAGAATATCTGGTCACCAACGTGTATATTTGTTTTAATTCATACCCGTTTTGTTCCGTAGAAATCCCAATATATGTTTGTTGATAAATCCAGTAAGGTGTGATAAATGCAACCAATCACAACTATTGACCTATTTCTAATCCAATCAAATGCAGAAATCAGAAACACACCTCCAATCGGTGAAGGACGTTTTATTTCAGAGAGTTATCTCCCCGGAAGTATTGCAGTAGGGAAGGTCTAAAACCAGGACAGGTAAAACCAGGACAGGTATTTTTCAGTATGTTTATATGTATAACTTTTGAACGGAATGAGATATTTTCATGATCTAAACTCCATAATAAAGAAGAGATTAAAGGCTTTAATTTGATATAAAGATTTTTT
>MJUT01034735.1:131580-144302 GCA_002080005.1 Gigantidas platifrons
AACAAAGGTAAACCTTTACAAAAACGATTTCACAAGACAGTTGTAATTCATCACTAATAAATACATTATTAGGCTCATTTTATTTAATTTATTATTTTGTGGGAGTGTCAAATATAAAAATACGAAACGGACGACTTTAAAAAAAAAACGGAAAAAAAAAATGGCCGACATGTAATTTTCCGGTCTGAAAAAGAGTGAAACACATTGTTCTTGTCTATAATGTGCATCCCTCCTACAAAATAAATAATCTGGGTAAAATCCTGCGCATTATACACCAGTAAATACGGTACATAAAGAATTACAAACATTGAAACAAACAAAATTTATCTGTACAGTTCTTTTTTTAGATTAAGATTAAACATTGTCACTGTCTATTGTGTATCTGCTTGGTCTGGTACATAGTTCATTGATGTGGAGTTCAGTTACAGTAATGAAACTATTTGTGGCATTCGATGTCCAAGTGTCAGTTGTTGAAGATACGGTTTCCACTTCCTTTAAATCCAATATAAATTTTTCCTTTCTATCACAATACATCATCTCAGTCCTGGATTTTACTGTATTTCGTGAAGGAACCTTATAACCTGGAGCTATGATACTCAATAAATTACAAAAAAAAAATACATGTACAATACTTTAAATATTTTTAACTTTTATGAATTGAGAAAACAAGTGACAAGATCGAGATATTTTCATCATATTTGATCAAAACTTAATGATCGAATCGCAAAATAGCTAACCAGTTACGATCTTTCCGACGTTTAACCTGTTAACTGAGTAATCGTTGCCATCCCTAATATATTGTTAGCAAAGAAAATGTGTCTCAAAGACTTAACCAGTTACCACCAGTTGCTTATTATAGCCTTGTGAATATACAATGTCGTATACCATATATATATCTGTTTCAATCAGTAAATGATTAGTTATAAGTCTGTGTGTTGCCATAGATATTCATGGACAATAAACAACCCATTGTGGTACATGTATTTCAGGAGGTCCTGGGAAGCCTTTAGAAATAGTAGAAGTGTATGACTGGGTAAATGATAATTGGACAAAAGTGAAAGATATGCCCACAACTCATTGTTCTTGTGCCTATATAATGAAGGATGATAAACTAGCCGTGATTGGTGGATTGTCTACTACTGGACCTAGCTCGTGTACAGAAGCTCTTAGTTTCAAGCCAGACAGATGATTATGCAACCATTTTTAGCTCCTAAATCAGCAATTCTGTTTTGGGATGACAAAAACTACAAGCAATTTTTTATGATTAAATATTTTCCTTGTTTGATTATTTTATGGTGACCCTTGTTGAATTAACCACATGCTGTTGTCTTGGGGGACAAACAGATTGTTCAAAATGCTGATCAAAATGAATGGTTGTCGCCCCTGATAAAAGCTGTGCCATATACAATCAATATACCATTTTTTACATATTATATTATTGTAATCATGATTTATCACCCAGCAAATACAATGTATACACAATTGATTGTTATTTTAGAAGAAATCAAACATTATTTATTTTGTACACAATTTGTAGTAAACTTCGATCAAGTAACCTTATTACAACATAGAATTCAGTCTTAAGCTATTTAGACTATGCATGTACTTATATTTATGCAGAGTTTGTCAGTGACTTGTGGCAGGTCAGTGGTTTTCTTTGGGTACTCCAGTTTCCTTAACCAATAAAACTGACCACCATGATATAACTGAAATATTAATGAAAGTGGCATTAAGCACCATAAACCCAAACCCTTGTATTTATGCACATCCTCTAAATTCTCTACTTTGTTTGCAGTATTATGATGACAATATTAAATGTAACAAAAACCCTCAATATTTGATTGGAATTATTTCATCAACACTTTTAAAGTATCATTATTACCATTTTCATTGTGAAAGAAGTGCATCCTTCCTCTATTTCTATATTCCACTTGCTCCAAGCAAAAGGATTGAAAATCTTCATGTATGTTTTAGAACTCCCTTGTGTTTTTATCTAATTGTAAATGGGATTTCAATGTATCTTTTTCAAAAGATATAGAATGTGGGAGTGGGAAAACATTTGTTTTTGTGTCAAAATTTTTTTTTGTTATTTTTTTTTTTTAAATGTCTGACGTACATTTAATAAAAATACATTAGCAGAACTGTAGAACAGGTTATGATGTTTAACACCACTTTCAACAATATTTCAGTTATATCATGGCGGTCAGTTTTATTGGTTGTGGAAACCGGAGTACACTGACCTACAGCAAGTCACAGACAAACTATATCACATAATGTTGTATCAAGTACACCTCGCCTGAGTGGGGTTATAACTCACAACGTTAGTGGTGATAGGCACTGATTGCATAGGTAGTTATAAATCCAACTACCATATGAACATTACCATGACAGCCCCTAAAATATAGACCATTGTCAACAAGATGAATTATAGACTGGTAAGTTTGTGGGTTATACTACCTTTATATATCGTGGTATCATTTTATTTTGTAAAGTATCAGAATTATTGTGGAAGTAATTTTGACGAGGGACATTTGGACATTATTCAAAATAAAGATTTTATCATTTCAAATGCCCAATATGGTTGAAGCCATATGTAAAAAAAAAAAAAGTATACACTACACTCTAATTGATATCTTATACAAATCTTGTCTAACATTTCGTCAGGTTTTGTATTCTGCTTGATATTTCTTTTAATCTGAACCAACATGCGTGCAAAATTTTGTGCAGCAGCATTTTCATTGGTTAACATTCACTTGGATGTAACAAATTTGTTCAGTGACTTGCGACAGGTCGGTGGTTTTCTCAGGTTTCCTCCGACCACCACGATTTAACTGAAATATTGTTGAAAGTGGCATTAAATACCATCAAACCAAACCAATCAACTAATGTTGTGTTAGATGTTAATTGAATGTAAGGTATTTTTGGCATATTATTTAATCAGATTAGTCAAATTCCCACATTTAATGCTCAGTATTTTTTAATGTATATGCAATGCATTTTGTGTATTTTTGAATTCCTATTTATTTATATATTGCATGCTATTATTTATAAAGCTATTTAAAGTATATGTATTAGATTATGTTTAACTTAGGCTACAGTGAACCACCTATGTAAACTGGACCCTGGATAAACTGGAATCCTGTGTAAGCTAAACTTCAGGTTTACTTCCAGTGTCTGAAAACAGTTGATCCCTTGGGTGTTCAGTTTGAATAGGTTTCACTTAATAACATTGCAATGTTTAAGATATATGATAAACTACTTCCAGGATCTGTTTTTGGTGTTTAACACCTTTTTCACCAATATTTCAGTTATATCGTGGCAGTCAGTTTTGTTGGTGGAGGAAACCGGAGGACCCAGAGAGAAAACCTCCGACCTGCCTTAGTCACTGACAAACTTTATCACTTAATGTTATTTCACTTGAGTGAAATTCGAACTCACGACATTATTAGTGATAGGCACTGATCACATAGGTAGTCGTAAATCCAACTACCATACGATCACGACCAAAACGGCCACTTGGATCTGTTTTTGTCGTAGTTAGTTTCATGAACTGTAAGCTCAGTAATAAAACATTGAGATATATGATTTTGTCATCAGTAACAGGTGTGTAATTTTAATGAATAATACATTTGTTTAATTGACCCACATCACATTATTCATTTTTTTTAAATGTCTTTGACGGTACATTTACATACACATTTATATGGTATAAAGACAATGAGGTACAAAAAAGAACTACATTTTAAGAATAATAACAATAATTTATCAATTTTAGACCACAATATCTCAAAATTTTAGGATCAAGGTGAAAAAAAGGCATCAATGTCCAAAATACCTATCATTAAAATTTCTATTAGTCTTTTGTCAGTTCGGTTTTTCACACATCTACAGATTACATTTGTACTGTGAAATCACTATTAATCGTGGGGTCCTAATTTTCGCTGATTTCGTGATGCATCTAAACCACAAAAAACCCATGGGTCAATGCATTTTGTAGAAACCATGAAAATTGGTGCAAACAAATAAAAGTACTTTCGCAGTACATGTAGTTAATACCAACTATATAATGGTAGATACATTTACATAATTTAGTATATATCCCTATTATAACCAGATACACAGTAAACTAATACCTAATGCTCAATATTACCGGTATATAAAATGCTGTCTGATGTATTTGTGTTACGTAATTATAATTAAAAAAAAACTGACAAGGAGCAACAACAAAGTACAAGTTGATTTTCAGGTACAAAATGTGTAGTACATGTATTTCATACATTAACACACAAGCATCCTCTTACTGAAATGGTACAAAGAGCTCTGACATACATGACAAATCATTGCAATCCGACACCTGAGTTTTCCCGACATCCTGTGACATCCAACAAAAATTTATGGTCCCAAAGTATTTCTGTTAACTAAAATAAGACCTGACTATTCCGTCATCCTGCACAATCTGACACATATCTGTGGTTCCTTGGTGTGTCGGATTAGACATGTTCCACTGTAATTTACTGTACTTTATAAAGTAACATCCATTGAATTTTCAATAGGATGGAAATGTTGTCTTCATTTTTTTTTTTTATATATAAAACTGCTTGCTTTTCTACCTGTTTCTAAAGCTTGTACAAATAAATTATATATTTTTCGACAATTTATGCATATTGTACATGTATACTCAGAATTATTGAGAAAAAGAGGATAGATAAAGGGGAAATAACCCATAAATCTGGTTCTATATTTCTTTTTCATTAAAAAATACTTGTTGTCGTAGACTCTGTTGTATGAAATTTTTAATGAATCATTGAATTTGTCATTAATCAATAAAATTGTACCATTCACCATTATTTTCTTATTAACTTATTATCTGTGATATAACTAATCCTGGTTTATTTTCTGTTTCTTCATATAATCAAACTACTTTAGGTTTTTTTTCCAGATTTCTTCCATTTTCCTTTCATGCAATCCAAATGGTTGCTCCTTATTGATATGATAAAGTAATAAAATAAAATATTTGTGTTTTCTGCTGCATTTACATTTTTTTATCAGCTGTATAAAAAATACTTTTTATTTCTACTGTTAGCAAGATTTTGGATTTTATTTGTATAATTCAATAATAATTTTCATACATGATAATTTGCAATTATTTATTAATAAATTCATATAAATTTTGTATCTTATTTATGTATTGAAATTTATCATCTTTTTAAAAAGACCATATATAAAATGGAGAAAGAAAAAAATATTTTATGTAAAATTATATTTTTATTATTTAATGCACGAAATCTCCAATGGTATCATTGATTTATGGTAAATGTAATTTTTACCAGAAAGTATACATACATGTAGTACATTTATATCATTAATTTATTCATTAGTTTTTTAAATTACAATGTAGTGTACACCAGCTTAAGAAAGCTTTTCTTACTTACTTATTTTCCCCGAACTCTTTGTAGTCACGGTCAATGAACAGACAGACATGAACAATGAAATATACATGCATGTATGTTATACCTTTTTCACAGGTAATATTTATACATTGAATGATTAAGCATATCTTTAACATGCACCAATTATTTTGTACTTTTACTGAATTAAAACAATGCTTGACCTAAATATTTAATTTAATTCATTTAATTTTAAAAAGGGACATGAACTATGATTTAGATAGATATGTGTTATAGACTTTATTGGTGAACAACTTCAACAAGCTTGTTTACAGTCAAACCTGTATTAAGAGATCGCACTTGGGATAGAGAAAAGGTGGTCTTTTAAGACAGGTGACCTCTTAAAAAAGGTTAAACTCATACAAAATTTTCAATAACAGGACAAGAAAAATGTGACCTTTTACTAAAGTGACAGCTTGATAAGGGTTTGGGTATTGTGTTTAACGCCGCTCTCAGCAATATTTCAGTTATATCATAGCAGTCAGTTTTATTGGTAGAGGAGACCAGAGTACCCGGTAAAAACCACCAAGACAGCTTAATAGAGGTGACAACATACACAGGTTTAACTTGCTTGTTTCTGTCATTTTATAGGTGAAGGAAGACGCAAATATCTCTTTTGATATTTCCTAGCTAGTACCGGTAGTTCTTTTTTTTTTTTCATTGTCATAAATCATGGATTAGCTGTGGTACCTCATTATGTTTGTTAATTATTTCAGTTCGTTTGATACACATACATTGTAGATCAACATATCTGAAATAATTTTACATCATGATCCATAAAGATGCATGCTAAGCAACTTTCGACTTCATTCATGGACAGGGCTGTCGTGGTCGTGATCATATGGTAGTTGGATTTACGACTACTTATGATATCAGAGCATATCACCACTAATGTTGTGAGTTCGAATCTCGCTCAGGCGGGGTTGTACTCAATACAACATTATGTGATAGTTTGTCAGTGACTTTCAGTAGGTCAGTGGTTTTCTCGGGGTACATTGGTTTCCTCCACCACTAATAAAACTGACCGCAATGATATAACTGAAATATTGTTGAAAGTGGTGTTAAATACCATAAACCAAACCATCATTCATGGACCAGCAACATGGTAAATTTTATATTTTAAATCAAAGATATTTGGAAAAGATATATTTTCTTCTTAGAAATTATAAACTTGATTGAACTGAAACTATATATGAATGATCAAGTCGCTTTTACTTTATTTTTATGGATCTGAAATTCTTGGGGGATTTTTGTTTATTGCCAAATTATTAATTTTTGTAGCTGTATCATGGTAAGAACAAGATATATTCAATGAAATGATTACTAGTATATGATGACTACTTTGTATACTAGACCAACATGCTTAGTTGGATTTTTATAGTGCTAGCTCACTGAAACAACAGTCCGCAAATAGACATGTGGCTCCACTCGGACACATTCTAAGCCAACCAGTCTGTGCTCTTACTCCTTGGTGCAGTGTGTCATTATCTGAGAAGCAGCTAATACCGACTCGACTCGATAGCCTTTGATTTGACCCGATCAGGGCTCAAACCCAAGATCTACCACACTTGAGGCGAGCTCACTAATCCTAGATCATCACTAATGCAGGACAAAGTTTAACAGAGAACTTTGTAGAATTGTGTAGCTATAGAAACAATATATTTGAGTGAACTAAACTATACATGAATTAATATATGGTACTTTACAAAATTTCTATTTACTGTACAAGGGGTCGTCGTGGTCGTGATCTATAGTGGTTGGATTTATAACTATCTGTGCAATCAGTGCCTATCACCATTAAAGTTGTGAGTTCGAACACCATTAATGGAGAAGTGTACTCAATACAACATTATGTGATAAAGTTTGTCAATGACTTGCAACAGGTCGGTGGTTTTCTCCCGTTACTTCGGTTTCCTCCACCAATAAAACTGAGCGCCACAATATAACTGAAATATTGTTGAAAGTGGCATTAAACACAATAAACCAAACCTATTTACTGTGTAAAATCAGTAAATCCAAGATGGATACAGTGCTTAACACAGTACCATTTGAGGGAAAAAATCATCTCGGAAAAGACTGGACTATATACAAACAAACAAGGCTATAATGTTCTTTATATGTTCCTCTACGAAGTATATTTTTATATATGGATCCGATGGATACAAGCAAAGGACAAAAGTTTCAACAGGATTGGGTGAATAAATGTTAAAATATCTTCTTATGAACTACAAACATGATCGAACCTAGACTAGAAATAAATGATAATTGTGTAATATAAACATATTTTTTATAACCAGATACGTTTTAGAAGTTCAGGTGGACCTCTGGTTTCTTGTTTATGTTTTGTCTGGTTGATTGATAGTTAGAACAAGAAGCTCCATTTAGTATGGAAATATGTTTTTATCTACGGTATGATACAGGGGTCGATTTCACAAAAAGTTGTAAGTCTAAGATTAATCGTAAGTGTGATTTCCAAGCTTTTGATTGGTTGCAATTCACACTTACGACTGATCTTAGACTTACGACTTTTTGTGAAATCGACCCCTGATCTATAGCTATATTCAACATCATATATTCACAAACATTTTATTTAAAGGGGCATTATCTGCCAAATCGTAAATTTTTGTTGCCCATAAAAACTATAAGATATGATTGATGCCTTAATAAAACGTGTTTCTGTACCTTATAAATGTTATGAAATGTGCGCGCATCGGGGGGAAAACCTGCAACTGCTCGTGTTTTGAGATCGATCAAGAAATGGACGTCATCTTATTAATTATCGACATTGTTTACGGAGTTTGTCGAATCGTCATTAAATCAGTTAACGATGTACTTATTTCTTATTTTTTGTGAATCTGCTTTTAATCGGTGTTAATTACGGACAAAGAACCATGCAAATTGGCAGTTAATAAGCGACAAAATACAAATTATTCGTTTTTAAGGTCAATTGCATACGGAAAAAGCGAGGTAAAATTATTTGCTTACAAGCAAATAAGTAATCGATGGTAATTTTCGTTCTCAGAAGGCGGGAAGTGGTTCGATAAGCTGTTTAATGTGAAATATTTACCTTTATTTCATCATTTTAAAGCTATTTACCAATTTCCAAAACATATAATGTTTTTGGTCAAAATCGTAGCTAATGCCCCTTTAAGAATATATAGTGAAACCTAGATAAACCGTAACTATAAATAATAGCCTGTATAAACTAAGTTTTAATGAAGGCTTAATGTAGGAAATCTTTATTCACCAAACCTGTAGAAACTGAACACCTGTTTATTCCAAACACAAAATTTGGTCCTAAGGAGGTTCAGTATAGACAACTTTTACTGTATATAATAAGTTCAACATGAGGATGATAATAATAATTCCCAATGTTACTGTTGTGTAAAGTAACACCTTTTTAGCTCATCTTGCCAAAGGCAACGTGTGCTATTGCCGTCACTTGGTCCTCTGTCCGTCGTCGTCGACCGTCTGTAAACTTTTCACATATTAATCTTCTCCCCTGAAACCTCTTAGCCAAATGAACTGAA
The DNA here is from genome assembly GCA_002080005.1 of Gigantidas platifrons. NCBI lineage: Eukaryota > Metazoa > Mollusca > Bivalvia > Mytilida > Modiolidae > Gigantidas > Gigantidas platifrons. The sequence continues at coordinate 140,558 of MJUT01034735.1, forward strand.
ACTTGGTAGGAAGCATCTATGTAAGGTCCTCTACAAAGATTGTTCATTTCGTCCCGATCCGTTAACAAACAATTACATTTTTGGACCTAATGTTGAACTGTCTACAAACAAATTCTACCACTAGAAATATAGTAAATAAGAAAAAAGCCATGCAGGTCTGCCACTTCTAAAAAAAATACAAATGAAAACAAAATATATACAAATTTTAATCTAGAAACAGAAATGTATCGGTAAATATGGGAAATGAAGCACTAGTTGGCAGTGCCGGATTTAGATGTTGAAAGGCCCTAGGCTATTCCTCTTATGAGGCCCCTCCAAATTCCGTACCTTCATGACTGGAGGAAGATGGAAGTGTGTTTAATCAATTTCAATAAAGGCAAAGATGATGAGGGGTGTCTAAAATTCTGCAATATTCTGAAATGGAGTGCAACTGTGTAAGGAAAATTACTGAAGGGTTGGTTAGAAAGTACAGTACGTTATGACAGCATAAGTGTGAAAGTCCAATAGCAGTGTGAAAAAGATTATACACCTTGACCTGAGGTCCTATGCTTCAGCCTATCGAGCCTATAGGGAATTCCGGCACTCGGCTAGTTGCTGTCTATAACAAAACAGGAGAAATATACATATAAAATAAAATCATTTAACACTGAACACCTGCAAAGATACAGTCAAAAACTTACCAAAACAAAGAAAAGGAAAATTTGGATTATGAACGAAATTCATACCACCTAACATCAAAGTGCGGAATAAAGTGTTGGTTCATTCTCTACCAGAGAGAAAGCATGTTATTAGAGGGGGTTCGTTAGGATAAAGAAATCTGATGCTAAAATGCACAAGCGAGACGAGTGTGGTTTGAATAGGGAATTAAGATGTCTTTTATTGGTCCCAATTGGTCCTAGCCTAAGGGCTGGGCTGTAGAACTATTAAAGTAACATGAAAGGCAAATATCGTGGAATTTTTTGATTAAATATTTTCACTTAATATGTCACTTAATTTTAACTAAAATCAACTGCATAACATTCAAAATCTGCTCAAACGTAGATTTTAAGAAAAACTCGCAAAATATTTGACAGCAGATAATTCTGTTTTCCAGTGCAGTAATGCAAATGATATGCGCGTGACACAAGATTTGAACTCTTTCGGGGAGATTATCGCTCATGCGCAATGTTCAGTTGATGAACAAAAATAAAAAATATTTTCCGTGTGTACCACATAAGAATAATTGCAACAAAAAACTGGTTCACACGACATGAAACAGACATATTCCTCAATAATCATTGTCAGGAATGTGTGCGTGCTCACCTCAGCATCCATGATTGTTCATCTTTTCTTCACGAGGTCATGATCGGTAATCATCGGAACAAAACAACCGAAAGTTAACCAGTCTCCATAACAATGTCGATTATAAACATGCACACGGATTTACATATTTCTAGTTGCTTGGAAACATATTTCGACTTGAAACATGCATGAATAGCTTAGTAAAGGTACCGCCGTATTTCAAATTGAATTTTCAGGGACAAATTTTCTTCACCCAAAACTGGTGTAATATTACTTTAAGCTTTGTACCAATAAATGATTCAATGATAACTGCAAAAAATGTAGGTTATGAATAATTTCTGACGAGCTCAACGAGCCCATGCAACTCGGGGTTTAGGCGCTGCAAGCCCTCAAGAAAATGTTGAAATTTGATCAATTACAGGGAAAAACTCCTCAATGATAAGGGAATTTGAATTTTGGTGTTTAATGCCACTTTCAGCAATATTTCAGCTATATCATGGCGACCAGTTTTAGTGGTGGAGGAAGCCGGAGAAAACCACCGACCACGAGCAAGCAACTGGTAAAATTTATCACTTGCTGCTGTGAGTCGGGTGCACCCTTTTTTGTAATTTACAAAGCTGGGCGCGAACTCATGCCGTATTGGTGATAGGATTGTATGAGTTGTTAGATCTAACGACCTAACTCATTGAGCCACCCAGGCTCCTCTACTTGTTTCGATGATTTTATACAACTCTCAACATGAAAAAAACAAATGTAGCGTGCATCTAATATTTATTGCTCACTTCAATTGATCAGGCCTAATGCCCGCATTCAAAACATCCTTCCTTCAAATGAACTATAGAGAGGTTGATATCACATAACACACTAACCATTTTATGACTGAGGGGGCGGCTTTTATTTGTTTGTTTAAGAACAAAAAATGATGTCCAAGTTCGTCTAAAAAATATTTTATTTTGCTCTATGTACAAAAAAATGTAAGGCGGAAAACACCAACAATAAAATTGTGTTAAAAAATATACATTCAATAAACAAATAAAAAACGATCCGAAGAATCTTCAAGGAATGTATGCAGTGCAGATCTAAATGACAGTATTGGAGAAGAAGAACTTTATTTAAGGAAAATAACTATTTTTGATGTTTGAGATTATTATTATAGTACCAATAAGGGTAATAACAAAATTACCGAACACCGAGCAATCTTCCAAAGGGAAAGGCAAAACTAAAAAATCAACAAACAGACAAAATCAGTAAACAACCGGAAAACTGGGAAAAACCGCAATGGCCCTGACTTGGTACAGACATTTTCAAAGAATTCTGAAATTACGTTTATTCAACTCTATTGGATCATAAAGACAAACTAATCTATATATGCAAATATACATTTTTACTACCAAGTAAAACAAAGTAATAATTGTGACTAGAACATAAAAAGTATCTGTGTAGTTACAGAAAAGCTCATTAAGTTTAGAAAAATTGCTTACAAGCAGCATACGATATCGGGGGTAAATAAATGTTCTTTTTGTTCTGATTAATGTATGTAGACTTCTCATCTCTTTTTGTAAAGTTTGAGCACTACAAGGCATCTTTTGATAAATATCTGCTTGAATTTACTAGTAAAGAAAAAAACATCTTGGAAAAATTGTTTGCCTCAAGTATGTATAAAAAAAATTGATCTACCTGATGTGTGAAAAAAAAGGTTTTCTATTGACATGGAAAATAAATTCTATCAAGCACGAAAATCCAAATTGTGTTGACAACTTGGATCACTTTTCCACTTATAACACTCAATTAGAACCACTTTACACAAGTACACTCTGTTTTGTTTGTTGGGTTTTGAATGTGACTGTTGAATATTACTTTCTTGGTATTTATGTTGATCCTTCTTTCCTTTATAACAATATTTTGACGTTTTCAGGGTGAAAAATAATTGTATTATAAAATTGAAATATAATAATATGCGGTTTTTTTCTATATACCGGTAGTAATTTTTGGAAACTTATAAAACCTTTATTTTTCACCCAGAAAGCGTCTTATTGATATTGGAAGAGAAAACTAGAGGCTCACGTGAGCCTGTATCGCTCACCTGACATAACTAAGTCCTCTTAATAATGTCTGCATGCCAAATACATCTAAGTTACTATTCAAATCCCATAGGATTCTATGTTAAAACTATGTGTGCTCATGGCAGCCATCTTGGATGGAGGTAGTAGTCACCGGACACAATTTTAAAAGTATACTACCCATGGACCATCCATGCCATATTTGCTTTAAATTGGCTGAATGGTTTCAGAGGGAAGACTTTTAAACAATTTTCCCATAGGGTCCTATGTTAAAACTATGCCCGCTGACTGCGGCAATCCTGGATGGAGGTAGGGCTCACAGGACATAATTTTGAAAGTTGACCACCTAAGGACCATTCATGCCATGTTTGCTTTAAATTGACTTGCTGGTTTCAGAGGAGAAG
>MJUT01034735.1:145067-166033 GCA_002080005.1 Gigantidas platifrons
GCCCTGGCAGCCATGTTGGATTTCCGATCAGCGCCAAAAACAAAAATCTTGTATATGACCATCTAATGAACATTTCTGCCAAGATTGGTTCAAATCTGTTGCGTGGTTTCAGAAAAAAAGATGAAAATGTGAAATTCCCATAGGGTCCAATGTTAAACTAAGTCGAGTCATGGCGGCCATCTTGGATATGCGACCGGCACAAAAATAAAAAATTTAGTAGAGGACCATCCAGTCATCATTTCTGTAATGTTACAATTCCATCGGCTAAGCAGTTTCTGACAAGAAGATTTTCAAAGTTTCAACCAATCAGAACACATTATTGGCCCTGGCGGCCATGTTGGATTTCCGATCTGCACCAAAATAACAAATTTAGTAGAGGACCTCCCAATGAACATTTCTGCCAAATTTGGTCCAAATCAGTTCAGTGGTTTCAAAGAAGAAGAAGAAAGTATGAAAAGTTTACAGACGCGGACGACGACGACGACGCCGACGACGACGACGGACGCAAAGTGATGACAAAAGCTCACATGACCCTTTGGGTCAGGTGAGCTAAAAACAAAATGTGTTAAAATTATTTTTATTAGCGTTAAAGAGATAACAACAATATTATACATAACAACAATGAAACATATAAATAAAAAAAAAAAAAAAAAAAAAAATGAATAAAATCGTGTTTCAGAAAAAAAAAATTCGTAAAGGAAGTTGTCAATTCATTTGCCTGTCAGAGTATCAATTGACATTAAGTGGTACAGGATGAATTGCAATTAAAATTGGTCCGAGTTGTCCTCAAAAAGTGGTCCGAGTTGTCTTTAAAAAGTGGTTAGAGCTAACCTAAAAGTGGTCTGATTTTACCCTAAATATTGGTCCGAGTTGTCCTCAAAAAGTGGTCAGAGTTGTCTTCAAGAAGTGGCCCGAGTTGTCTTGAAGAAGTGGTCGGAGTTGTCTTAACAGTGGTCCGAGTTGTCATGAATTCCCTACCACCACCTTTAACTTTGCGATCACTTTTTATCGTAAGTCGTAAATTCTAACTATTAGTGAAACAGTCGTAATTCTTAAGACTACACTTACGTCTACGTTTACGACTTACGACCTTTAGTGAAACGATCTCCTGGCCTTGGCGACATAGCCAATCTCAGGTCGCACCTGCTCTTAATATTTTTCAAAATAAAACAAAAACGAAGAGAACAGTTTTATTTAAAAATGATTTTTTTTTGTACATGTTCTAAGTTCTGATTTGTTTTCATTTCAAATATTTTATTGATAAATCAATAGGATTGGACAACACGCTATGCCTATACAAATCCTCTCCAACAAGATGGAACAATTAGAAAACAATTTACATAAGACATAGAGCAATCTACCCATCATGTATACATGCAATTCATCTTAATTACCAAGCATAAACACATATATAGTAATGGCAGAATCATAACCACCAAAAAAATATTTTTTTTTCTTTTTTCTTACCTTGTTAATAGGTATGATATAATTTGGAATAGCCAAATGGCTTTATATTTAAGCTATTATCATTTATAATATTAATAATGATGAATTGGCATAGCATGATGGATAGACTGAACTTACATTTAACACACAATATATACAACATTGAACATGTAAACTGAAATTATGAAATAAAAATCACTAATTAAGTGAAGTCCACCATATCAATATGAATTAACTCTTTTTCAGTATATATATTTATAATTGAATAAAGGAAATTTGGGAGCAATATAGGAAGAAGAGACAATAAGTAAATAAGGGGGGAAATATCTAAACAAAATAGTGATTGAGATAAGCAAGTACAAATTGGGAAAAAGGGGAGGGGGGGAGATGAATAAATGAATGATGTACAGCTATTAATTAAACTGAAAAAATTAAAGTTTTGGAGCTATATATGGGAAGACTTTTCGATGTTATACAACCAAATGCAGAGAAAAAGATGCAGAAAATTTATTGAATCATGTGAATCTTCTACTACCAGTAATGAAATGGTGAACAGCATCGAATATCTCAGTATTCTCCTCTACAGTAAGGATTGGTGAGCCTTTCAATAATATATCCAAATTTAAAACATCTTGAAACTTTCTTAGAGAATTAAAAAGTTGTATTCTGTGTCTAATGAACAGTGGACAAACATAAAAATAATGGAAATGTTAATTAGTGTTTTTATATAAAAAGGTTTAACTCGACATCGTATTTGATATGTCTGCGCAAGGATTTATATAGTGGGCTACTATATACATCCTTGGTCCACGTCGTTTTGTGCACATAGTACTACTTCTACATATTAATTTTTCATTCGCATTTTTACACTCTGTCCTTTATATATTAATTAAAATAACAATAAAAAAATCTCATTCCAGTTCTGACATTTCTCTCACATTTATTCTTATTGTCGGAATTCGTGAAAGAAGTGTGGATATCACAAATGAGTAAAGGGAGATAATCTTTGTTTTACCGGAAGTAATTTTTGCCACGTTCGTTATTGACATGCAAACTCGGCGTAGGTGGCAAATTTAAGTCAAATATATACTTGAAAAGCAGTGCACATATTATTTCACCGTACAACCAAATCGTTCATAATGGTAAGTTGTTTTAAAGGATGAATACACAGAAAAGAAGGACTAGGCGAAGATTTAAAATGATATTGACATATGATCTGAATAAGGACAAAACCTAAATTCCTAATCTCGTTTAGATTAGGATTCCGAAGAAATTTTCTGTCTGTATGGAGATACTGACAGAAAATTTCTTCGGAAGCCTAACCTCAGATACAGACAGACAAATTTCATCTGAAGCCTAATCTCAACGAGACGAGACGAGACGAGTGAAACTGGCAGTCGGACATGAGTCGGTGTAAAATAACTCGTCCCTGCCTTATTTTCCACAGGGGAAAAAGTAGTCCGAGATTCCTCTGCCGTCCGACTGCTTTTTGTTCGACTTGCTTGAGCCGTGAGACGTCGGAGCACTCTCCATAAGGAAAACGGTGGATTTGCCGCTCCAACTTCGGGTCGGCACATTTCCACGTTTCGTGGCTTTCGGATTTTATTTTCTATCCGAAACCCTTAAGGCCTTATGTAAACCATTTTTCCCTCAGAAAGTGGTGACACTCGATTACAGCACGATTTTCCCTTAGGCCCTAGATCATTTTGCCATTTGACTTTCACTTTCGAACCTACAAACGTGATCTCGCAATACTAACTGAATGATGACAGCAACGCATTTCATAATGGGAGCTACTTAATGCAGCTCGCCAAATTATTTGCATACGTAAACAACATACAAATCACATGGAAGACGATATAAAGCGTATTCTAATCTGCAGGACAAACAGTTCCATCTACAGCTCAAATCAGAGCAGAAGGAAATAATACAAAATGTGTTGGAAAGAAAAGATTCAATGGCAGTGTTACCCACGGGCTTCGGAAAGAGCATGTGTTACGTTCTCCCCCTATCATTTTGGACAAGGTAAGATCATATATGCAAATCATCTCCCATGATACATTGCGGTAATCGTAGTTTTCTCGAAGTCACGTGACAAATGTTTGAAAGTGAAAGTCAAATGGCGAAATGATAGAATCTAAGGGAAAATCGTGCTGTAATCGAGTGTAACACCACTATCTGAGAGTAAGATGGTTATGAATGAATAGAAAAATTATTGGTGAAGCGATTTATATAAGGGTTTCGGATAGAAAAAAAATCTGATAGCCACGAATCGTGCAGGGGCTGCTCTGGCTCCCAAAAAGTAGGAGCCAGAAAAATCGCCAGGTGCCAGTTTTGAAAGTCAGGAGCCAGCTAAAATTTGTACAAGGAGCCAATTTTTTCGAACCGAAACTATGGATGGAGATAGAAAAGCTATGAAAAACCTCCTAGGACGGGAACATACTCTGCAAATTAGCAACCAACTGATAAAACATAACATTGCCAAGATTTTTATCTAATACAACCCAAATTGTAACCCCCCCACCCTTTATGAAATGTTACTGTGCTTTAGTCTAATACCACAACAATTGTAATAACTCATATTTGTGTAGTCTTCAGTAGAAAAAAAAATTATGTTTTCTGCCAATTTCAAATTTGTTCAATTTCTATATGTACAAAAAATGTAGATTCTTTGTAGGTAATGAAAATATAGAACAAACGTCATAAACTGAAGCAAGCTGTAAAATAAATTATTATTTCTCAGACCTCATAATCAAATTTGCAACAATTGGAATAAAAATACAGTAGTTATTTTTTTTTTATTGCAGACATGTGTCTGTTTGTAAATAGTGCTATAAATAGAACGCAATTGTTACCCGGAAGCAGATCGATAGCAATCTGGATTGTGAACTCCTGCTGATCGCGCCATTTTAAAGTTTATAACTTTTTGAGAAAATCACTTTCAAAATACTTAATGGATACGATAGATTTCAATAAACATGATATCGACAATTTCATAAATGAAACGAGACAAAAAAAATAGTTCGAATATATGGCGGAGATTGTGACAAATCCTGCAATGAATGACGATTACAAAATTATTATGTCCACTTTAAATATCATATTAAATATGATACATACATATACTGTGGCATTTTGAGTACATGTCATAGCTTAAAAAAAATCATTATCGTTGATTGAATTCTTTGTCCAGGTAAATCAAGCCAGGTGAGATCAAAGATTACGTAATCAAAACAAAAATTCTATAATCCGTTGATTGGCTTGTAACATGTAATAAAATTGTCATTGTAGTGTATTTGATGGATTATTGATTTTTGTTATGGTACACAGTGATAATAAATAATTTTACACAAGGAAATCTAGACGCCAAAAAAATTGCCAGAAGCCGATTTCAGTCGCCCGTCAAGAAAAAAAATCGCAAATTGCGACATTGGCGACCGACATCGCGATCCCTGATCGTGGCAATGTGCCGAACCTGAGTTGGAGCGGCAAATCCGCTGTTTTCCTTATATGGAGAGCGCTCTGACGTCCCATGGCTCCAGCAAGTCGAACAAAAAGCCATCGGACCGGCAGAGGAATCTTGGACTAGGGAGAAAGCAGAACTCTGTTCATCTAGTATTTAGTAGTCGAATAGCCTAGAAAGTGAATAAAGACCAGATCATCAGATGAGCCCAGAGTAATAAAAAAAAAGATTATTATGTTATATATTTTCATAGCAATCTAATGTTTATTTAATTTTGCCGATGATACCAATGAATCAAAGGAAATAAATTGAGGCAAATGCCAACCGCTTCAATAACATTTCATACTGATAATTACATTGGCGTACCGAAATGTATTATGTGATAAAGTTTGTCAGTGACTTGCACCAGGTCGGTGGTTTTCTCCTTGTACGGTTTCCTCCACCAATAATACTGACTGCCATGATATAACTGAAATATTGTTGAAATGGGCGTTAAACACCATAAACCAAACAATCACCAGCTACTGCAAGTTTCTCTGGTCTTTGTATATTTCGACTATTGTTGTAGTTTTCTGCATTTATTATGCATATAGACATAATTGAAGTCACAAATAAATATATAGAATTAATATCAAGTAAAATTATTCTGTTGAATATCATATTATATCTGGGCACTTCTGGTCTTTTATTCTTAGTTCTGGACTCAATTTTGAGATACCCATCAAATGGAGTACAAATCCATATAATTATGCTATAAAATGATCTATTAAAAATCCAGATAAATAGTATCTAGACCTGAATTCCTCTGTCTTATAGTACAAAAAACCCTCAGTCAATGCAATTTTACTATCCACGTATCTTCACTATCAATGATTTGCATATAAAGATGGACATGAATGCAACACATATACGGTACATAAATATTACTTAATCAAGCACTTTTACCTCAAAGCGGACGTTGCCATTCGATTCCATGCATATTGTTTTACTAGAATATAACCAAAAAATACCTACCTCTTGATCATGAACAGTTGTTTACTTTCAGCCTATTTTCATTTTGAACATATTGTTTCCACTCAAAAAGATCTAGACAAAATACTAATACAAAAATGAATGACAAATTAAAAACACGGACAAGACAAAAGGAGGGTCAGTGAATGCTCATAGTAAGCTGACATTACATTGGTACATCATTCTTCATATTAATTTTAATATTTATTATATTTCAGGTATCAGTAATAAACTCTATTGACACAGCTCATGAAGATATGATAGTAAGTACTGGGTACATGTAATTCAGTATTAGAAATGATCTCCAGTAGTCATTTTAAAATCTGATTAAATCATGCAATCATGGAAATAACTGAATGTGGAAGTTTGATTAATTACCACCTAGCTGTGCAATTACTGCCTTTCACCAATAAAGTTGGGAATTTGATTCCCACCCATTGTGAGGTGTCCTTGATACAATATTTTGTCAGTTAGTTACCACATGCCTGTCATTTTCTTTGCATTTCCTTGATATAAAATTATGTTGAAAGGGGCATTAAACTCCCATAATTTAAAATCAGTGGAATTGTACAACCTCACTATAGAGGAATCGCATACTAACACCATAATGCAAGATATATAGGGTCTAACACCTGGCAGAGGTGCAAGACACCTTTCATGGTGTTTGACTCTTTTTCTCACCCCTTTCTACTGTTGTCAATGTTAGTTTACCATGAGTAAATACTAGCTTGCTCTTCCTTGTTAGTAACTAATGTAAATATAAAAAAAAACTCTCTCTTTGACCAAATTCTATGAAAAGTAGTTGTAAAATTTGGGTTTGATAAATTTTACAGGTATTGCTGTTGTAGTAGCATTTAGAATACTCTCTATGTATTTGATTATGAAATGCGTCTAAAATACTGCAAAACACAGATGTATATATCAATAAATCAACAATCAGCAGGAAAATGCCTGTGTAGCTTGTCTTATCCAGATTAACAGATTACTTTTTCCAAGGGGTGAGAAATATTTGTCTACATGTATAATATAAAACCAAACAGAAAACCTACAGTGTATTTATACACATTGTATCATTTGTAGTACAAAATGCATACAGTAAGACTTGTATTCAATGGTCACTGTTAAGATGAAAAGAAGATGACATTATAGGAAAAGTGACCGCTTATTGAAGATCGGCAGTTCCAGATTGAGAGTTCCGGTCCATAATGATTCAAATATCACCACTACCATTGAGATTTGTATTCACGAGTGTTTATAATTATTATATTTTATATTTCAGCATGATGCTCAATTAGATTACTATGGAACTAAGTTGGCAACATGTTCCTCTGACAAAACGATTAAAATATTTGATGTTAAAGATGGACAACAGACACTTATTAATGAATTACAAGGGTTAGTACCAGTAGCATTTTGCATAAAGTTCTAAAACTTCCTAAAATTGTATTTTTATTAAAGAAATTGTAAGGGTTTGGTTTATGGTGTTTAATGCCACTTTCAACAATATTTCAGTTATATCTTGGCAGTCAGTTTTATTGATGAAGGAATCCAGAATATTCGGAGAAAACCCCCAACCGGTTGCAAGTCACTGATAAACTTTATCACCTAATGTATCGAATACACCTCGCCATGAACGGGATTCAAACTCACAAATTTAGTGGTGATGGGCACTGATTGCACAGGTAGTTGTAAATCCAACTACCATACAATTACGATCACAACAGCAACAAAAAATAGTTCAAAAATGTGGTAGAAATTAATTAAATTAGCTTTGTAAATAGGTTAAAAATGTTGTAAATAATGTTACCTTTTGCCAATTCTTTCAGCCATGATGGACCTGTTTGGCAGCTAGCATGGGCACATCCAATGTTTGGGAATTTAATAGCATCTTGTAGCTATGATAGGAAAGTTATTATATGGAAAGAAACAAGTGGTACCTGGAGTAAACTGTACGAATATACAAATCATGACTCATCAGGTATGGTTACCATAGATACTCACCTATAAGTCAGAAATATGGGAATGAAAATATGTTTCCAAGTCCTCTACAAAGATTCCTCATATAATCTTTGTCTTGTGGATAACTTTGTGACATTTGTCAATTCTTATCTGATTAACTATGCACCTGCATGAACACAAAACCATATCAGTCTGTCAAGCGACTCCTGATTTTCCTTATTTTTCCTGATTATTCCTGATTTTGAGCTGTTCCTGATTTTTTCCTGAATTTGTTAGATAAACTCCTGATAACTCCTGATTTTGAACTTTTTCCCCACAAAAAAATATAACATAGTAATATGTTGAAATTATTTGAGTGTAAAGCATCTTATCAATAAAAGGAGGTGAGGAAACTGGCCTAAGTAAGACCTTTTAGCCTGCCAATTACATTCTGACTTTCTGATAATGACCTTCATCTGGAATCAAAAACACCATGCTTAAATTTATTTATTATGGCCTGAAAGCTCTTACTTAGAGGGGAGGAAGGTGGCCATTTTTTGGGGGGTTTTTTGTATGGTTTTATCACTTTTTATATAAAAAAAAATTCCTGATAATCTCCTGATTGTTAACTAAGAACCCTCCTGATTTCCTCATTTTTTTAAGCCAAAAAGTGCTTGACAGACTGCAATATTAATCAGGTTAGCGATTCAGGCTCAAGTGAACTTCAAGTTACAAAAGTTGACATGGTATTACGTTGCATTTTATTTTCAAGTCTATCTCACAACACAAAACCAGAATTTTCCAGAACTTTGCCAAAATAAAATTTTTTAAAAGCCTGACTGGATGACCTATTGACAATTTTGAGTTATCAGTCAAATTTTTCAGTTGTTAATGCAATATTGCGACTAAATTAGATGTCACTTAGAATCCTGTGACCCTTCTTCGTCTTAACCCATATTGCTCAATCCTTACAACATTATTGTGAATAACGGTCTTGGGGTCTGTATACTTTTTGATGATTTTCACTTTTGTTGTTCAAGAGTTACAGGACTTGTTCCAATGTAGGATAGTCTTAATATGTTTCATGTATGCTCAAGTTTACTTTGACAGGTGTTTAATAAACTTTAGCACATTAATAATTATAGTCTATGTACAATTTAAAATGTTTCACTTTTGTTGTTTAATTGTAAAACATATTTTATTCACAAACATTTGAATGAGATTGAGTAACAGGCTGTGCATATACAAGCGGTTTCTTAATTTGTTGGACAAAATGTTGCCTGTCAAAGTTCTGATGATTTTATATACATGTAGAATAGCATTATAATATCTAAATGGGTTTTTTTCAGTAAACTCAGTAATTTTTGCTCCACATGCAGGCCTCACCACACATAGTCAAAAAAGGGCGACTTGACTTCTCTCTCTCTTGACTTAAGGGCGAAGTGAGGGAAAATCTAGGAGACTTACGAAAATCGATCAAAATTTTAACGTTTCTTTCCCCACTACCACATGTTCCCCTACCTTTCACAAAACAAACGTGCTGCACAATGATCTTAAAGAGGATGCAATTAACGAGTTTGGAATAAAATATTGAACATTAAACCCTGTATGGGTAAAATTTCAGGAACATGGGAGCTCCTTTTATGTGAATAATGAAGAAAAAGTATGATTATTGGTGAAAAAAATACGGACTTGAAAAGACTGACAGGGTGACTAAAACTTTGCTTTTTGACAGAAATTGGGCGATTTCACTGAAACCAAGGCAAAGAAGTTGCCCACTTCGCCTGGTTTAGTGAACTCTGACATGAGTTTGGATTAGTTCTTGCTTGTGGAAGTTCTGACGGTTTTATATACATGTACAAATGTAGTATAGAATTATAATATGTAAAGGATTTTTTTTCTTCAGTGAACTCAGTAATTTTTGCTCCACATGAGTTTGGATTAGTTCTGGCCTGTGGAAGCTCTGATGGTTCTATATCAGTGATATCAAGTGCAGGTTAGTTAATTTTTTATGTGTCAACAGGACCGTCTTAACAGCATTATAGGCCCCCGGGCAAAGCAGTACACTGAGGTCCATACCTACACAACAATTCACAGAAATAAAACTTTAAATGTCGATATATTTCTTAATCTGGTATTTCAAACAAAATCAGTGTTTAAACATTAAAGAATGTGCTGTACACAACAAACATAGATTGGCATGGGGCCCCTATGATCATGGGGCCTCCAGGCAAATTCCCAGCGTGCCCATACGTTTAAGAGGGCACTGTTTGTCATCTGTCAGATTAAAATTCATAAATTGTGCATGACCAAACATGCTTAAAGTAATCTAGTGAACATAAGAATTTTGGAAGGTGTTTCAATTACTTATATTCCAGAGATACTTGTAAGTCATCTAGGTGAGTTCTTGACTCATTATTTGTGTTTGTAACTCACCATTTTTTACAAAGTTTGTCAATGACTTGCATCTGGTCGGTGGTTTTCTCTGGGGTACAATGGTCTCCTCCACCAATAAAACTGACAGCCATGATATATTTGAAATATTGTTGAAAGTGGCATTAAACACCACAAACTAAAACCAAACCAAACCAAAACAAAAAACCCCAAAGATTGCACTAGTGGAACTCATGACTTTTTTGGTTGGGACTTGTCAAAATTCTATCCTGCAATAATTTCTGTAGTCATTTCTTATTTTCCATTTTGTCCTGTTATTGAACACTGGATAATTAAACCGATGATTAATATATGTAACAACTTCAAACAATTTACCATTCTTCATATAGGTCATATTATTTCAGCAAAACAAATGTTGATGAATCAATATTAAATGTCAATGTTTCATAGAACTTAAATTCTATTTTTGTGGGGGGCCATCGTGGATGTGATTATATGGTAGTTGGATTTACAACTACCTGTGCAATTAGTGCCTATCACTACTGAAGTTGTGAGTTCGAACCACGCTCAGGCGAGGTGTACTCAATACAACATTATGTGATAAAGTTTGTCAGTGGCTTGTGGCAGATCAGTGGTTTTCTCCATGTATGCCGGTTTCCTCCACCGATATAACTGAAATATTGTTGAAAGTGGTGTTAAACACCATAACCATAACCAAATGTTGATGACTCAATATTAAACGTCAATGTTTCATTGAATTTAAATTCTATTTTTATGATTGGCATGAATTAATTTATTGTATATTTGTTAGGTGACGGAACTTGGAAAGAAAAGAAAATAAATAATGCACACAGTGTAAGTATAATAAATAAAAAAGATTGAAGTATCTACAGAATAGTTGAATATTTATTTGAAGTAGGACATGTTTTAGTCTTTTCTTAAGTGCATTGTTATAGAATTTTGCAATAGATTGAATCCAGTGTGCGAAATTTGTGGTAGACTATCATAAAAGGCCACGGTCTATGAAGTTTCCATTAACGCTAGCCCAATTATTATTGACAATTTGTTTTTCTTTAATAATTTTATTGAAGTAATAAATTAGATGATTGCACCTTTATATATAATAAACATAATAATAAATATTGTACCCAATTTTTAGCATGTCATTTGAGATTAACCTTATATCAATACATGTATCGGTGTTGGTATTTCTATATATAGCAGTACCTAAGATATTCAAAGTGATTGGTTGATCGATTATTGGTTAACATCCAGCAAGCAGTGTTTCAGCTATATTCAGGACGAAAAACAAGTTCATCAGTCCACAAATGTTATGTAGAAATGAGCGAAGGAAAGGGAGCAAGATCAAATTTTGACTGCCAATGAAAAAGTATGGAAAGTTGGGAAGGGGCCCGGGTGGCTCAATGAGTTAGGTCGCTGGATCTAACAACTCATACAAGCCTATCACCAATACGGCGTGTGTTCGCGCCCGGCTTTGTAAATTACAAAAAAGGGTGCACTCGACTCGCAACCGCAAGTGATAAAGTTTACCAGTTGCTTGCCCATGGTCGGTGGTTCTCTCCGGGTACTCCGGCTTCCTCCACCACTAAAACTGGTCGCCATGATATAGCTGAAATATTGTTGAAAGTGGCGTTAAACACCAAAAAATCAATCAAAATCAATCATAGAAAGTTGGGTAGGGAGAAGGAAGGGACACAAAGTTAGTCTTTTGTAGCAGATACAATATGCCTACTCTTTTTCAAAATCTACAAAAGAAGTCTCTAGGGTGCAGCAAGTGTGACACTCTCCAAACTCGTTATCCACTGTCATGCTTTTATTACAACCCCTCATCGTGAGGGGTCCCCTATCTCCCACCAGGGGATGTGCTGAGCAGCTCTGTAGGTTTGAGCCATGGAAACCTTCATCAGTACCCTGAATTGTATTGAAAATTTGTTGAAATGGCATGTGAATAGAAAAATATAAATGAAAAGGAATCTACAATATTTTATTGAAAAAAGCTTATCTATTATTTACTGTATATTGGAATGGGCTTGTAGAGATACATGTCAAAATAAGAGAAAAGTGATATATATGATTAACGGTAACTTTTAAAATACTCTTTTTGTCTTCCTATAACAGATTGGTTGCAATGCCGTGAGTTTTGCACCTTATGTTAGTCCAGGTGCACTGCTAGATCCATATAACAAACAGACGCCAGTAAAACGAATTGTCTCTGGAGGCTGTGATAACCTTGTTAAGATATGGAGGTACGTTACAATTGTATTGTTAAGATATGGAGGTACGTTACAATTGTATTGTTAAGATATGGAGGTATGTTACAATTGTATTGTTAAGATATGGAGGTATGTTACAATTGTATTGTTAAGATATGGAGGTATGTTACAATTGTATTGTTAAGATATGAAGGTACGTTACAATTGTATTGTTAAGATATGGAGGTATGTTACAATTGTATTGTTAAGATATGGAGGTACGTTACAATTGTATTGTTAAGATATGGAGGTACGCTACAATTGTATTGTTAAGATATGGAGGTATGTTACAATTGTATTGTTAAGATATGGAGGTACGTTACAATTGTATTGTTAAGATATGGAGGTACGCTACAATTGTTTTGTTAAGATATGGAGGTATGTTACAATTGTATTGTTAAAATATGGAGGTACGTTACAATTGTTTTGTTAAGATATGGAGGTATGTTACAATTGTATTGTTAAGATATGGAGGTATGTTACAATTGTATTGTTAAGATATGGAGGTATGTTACAATTGTATTGTTAAGATATGGAGGTATGTTACAATTGTATTGTTAAGATATGGAGGTATGTTACAGGAGGTATGTTACAATTGTATTGTTAAGATATGGAGGTATGTTACAATTGTATTGTTAAGATATGGAGGTACGTTACAATTGCATTGTTAAGATATGGAGGTATGCTACAATTGTATTGTTAAGATATGGAGGTATGTTACAATTGTATTGTTAAGATATGGAGGTAAGTTACAATTGTATTGTTAAGATATGGAGGTAAGTTACAATTGTATTGTTAAGATATGGAGGTACGTTACAATTGTATTAAGATATGGAGGTACGTTACAAGTGTATTGTTAAGATATGGAGGTACGTTACAATTGTATTGTTAAGATATGGAGGTACGTTACAATTGTATTGTTAAGATATGGAGGTACGTTACAATTGTATTGTTAAGATATGTAGGTACGTTACAATTGTATTGTTAAGATATGGAGGTATGTTACAATTGTATTGTTAATATATGGAGGTATGTTACAATTCGGTTGTTTCGAATCATTTCCATTCCGTCAAAATTTTGTTATTTTCGTTTGCCAGATCACGTGATTTCGATGGAACTGCTGGTCCTGAGCTTCCGGTGTCAATGTACACAACAAAAACTCCAATCGATATGTGCCGTTTTAACGTTCGATTCTCAAGTTAAAAATATCTTAACATTTTCTGTAAAAGACAGATATCAATTAAATTATTTTATTTGTATCAAAGACTTCAACGCAGAGACAAATAATTCTTTAAAATTAAATTTGTTTTCTTTCTTTATTTGTGGCTGTCAGCATCATGAAAGGAAAACGATCTGCCTTTATGTATATATTTCTTATATAAGACAGATAGTGGGGTACCGAACACCCGTATTTATTCAGCGGTTTCCTTGGCGTCTCCATATTACAATTACTTATAATCTACCGCATCTACGACTATGATATGCTGACGTTGTCACAGTAATAGCGTAAACACCGGAAGTCGCATGCCTATTTGTTCTGAAGTCAAGACACGAAAAAGACGGAACGTGGTCGGAATTGACATGATTCGAAACAACCGAATTGTATTGTTACCTGCAATTTAAAAATAATACTGATAACTAAGCTTTTGTTTTGTCCCTTGTTGACATGCATCAATAAACCTGACTGCCCTGATTTGTCTGAATTATTACAAGTAAATAGTAACATAAAGCTGTCATAATCCCTCCAGGTATTTTACATTGTCTGTGTTATGCTATTTTTGTCCCCCGACGCTTCGTCGAAGGGGACTATAGAAATGGGTGTCGTCCGTCCGTCCTTGTGCTTTTTGGTTTCCAGATGATAACTTGTGAATGAAAAGTCAGATTGAAGCTAGGTGTGGTATGTAAGTGTATCTTATGAATATCTAGGTCAAGTTCGATATTGACAATTTTTCGACGATTTTTACTAGAGTTGTGCCCCTTTTTATACCTCAAAATTGCTAATTTTTTTGGTTTCCAAATTAAAACTTGTGAACAAAAAGTCAGATTGAAACTAGGTTTGGTATGTAAGTGTAACTCGTGAATATCTAGGTCAAGTTCGATAATGATGATTTTTCAACAAATCTAACCAGAGTTACTCCCCTTTTTTTTTACTTGAAAATGGTCCTTGGGTGGTCCCCTTTCAGAATTATTTAAGTCAGGTGAGTGATACAAGCTCACTTGAACCTCTAGTTTACAGTAGTTTCAAAATTTAATCTTACGATATAACCTTGGCGTCGGGGGACCAGTGGCCAACGGCCTTTTATTATGCTAGTATTTCAGCTTTTTAGGAATCAGTAAGAGTATGGCATGAGTTTTTGGAAGTTGTTGCCATGCAACATACTTCCTATGTTGTCACCCAATTCAATAGACAAATAGCAAAATCAAAGGCGTATTCAGAAAGGAAACAAGGTGTAAATTGACAATATAATCCATCTAGCACAATAGCTGTTCATGCTTATCATCACTATTTTTATAGTTTGGAACAAATATTTGTACTAAATAATTCCTTTCGTCCTGAAAGGCACTTATTCAATTAGTCAATTGTGTCCTAATTTGTCTAGAACTTATAAAGTCATTTAATGCATACTTATTTATAATATTTGGAATTGAAAGCCAGACAGATTTTCAGAGGTCACCATCTCTTTCCAAAAAAAAAAAAAAACTTCAGTGAAAATAAATAGAAATTAAAATCAAATTCCCCAATGAGGAATGAGTCAAAGACTTAAGAGAAGGTNTTGTATTGTTAAGATATGGAGGTACGTTACAGTTGTATTGTTAAGATATGGAGATACGTTACAATTGTATTGTTAAGATATGGAGGTACGTTACAGTTGTATTGTTAAGATATGGAGGTACGTTACAGTTGTATTGTTAAGATATGGAGGTATGTTACAATTGTATTGTTACCTTCAATTTAAAAATAATACTGATAACTAAGCTTTTGTGTTGTCCCTTGTTGACATGCATCAATAAACCTGACTGCCCTGATTTGTCTGAATTATTACAAGTAAATAGTAACATAAAGCTGTCATAATCCCTCCAGGTATTTTACATTGTCTGTGTTATGCTATTTTTATGCTAGTATTTCAGCTTTTTTAATATATTTAGAAATATGTTTTTAAATTTACACATATTTTTTTATTGCATGTCGGGGGTCGTCGTGATCGTATGGTAGTTGGATTTACAATTACCTATACAATCAGTGCCTTTCACCACTGATGATGCAAGATCGAATCCCGCACAGGGCGAGGTGTAGAACCAGTGATAAAATTTGTCAGTGACTTGCGACAGCTCAGTGGTTTTCTCCGGTTTCCTCCACCAATGAAACTGACTGCCATGATGTAACTGAAATATTATTGAAAGTGGCATTAAACACCATAAACCAGCCAAACCAACCTGTTACCATGACCTGAATATTTTTTTTCTATAGAGAAGAAGAAGGTGAATGGAAAGAAGAAAAGAAATTAGAAGGTCATAGTGACTGGGTCAGAGACGTAGCATGGGCTCCATCAATAGGTTTACCTAGAAGTACAATAGCTAGTTGTTCACAGGTAAGTTGGAAAAAAGTGAATGTTAGTATGTTTCAGCATTCACAGATGTAAGTTATTACAATGCCATATTTATAGCCATTATGAACTGTGATAATATTTGATACCTTTTTATGGAAATCTTTACACAGATGCTTTATGTGCCAAAAGTTGTTTTCTTGAAAATATTTATTTATTTTTATTTTTTTTACCTATAAGGACTGCCACGATATAACTGAAATATTGTTGAAAGTGGTGTTAAACACCATAACCCTAAATCTACCTATAAGGATTCCTTCGTTTAGATAGAATGAGTATTTTTGATATTACAAATGGTTTTTAAATTTTAGAGTTGAAAATATACTTTTAAAGAATATTTTAATGCTGTATATATAGACATAGTGTCTCGTAAGTCAATGTATGGCTGGGTATTGATTGTTTTTTATATGTAGATAGTGCTGTTTGTGTTTGTAATTTTAGTGTAATCTATATGAAAATAAACATATTATTATATTATCACTACAAACTTGATTATGAGTACAAAAACACAATCAAATGGAGCAAAAATTTTCCTGAAATACATATAACTCAAAGAAAGGTAATGTGAACAAAATGTGATTGATGCATTTAATAATGTGTGAAGATAGAAGAAAACTCCGACGTCAAGAACAGCAGTCGCCATAAGGTCTTCAATGAGGAGTATAACTCACTTGTTATGATAACCAGTACTTTAAATCTCTCAACATAAAATATATATCTGTATGTTAATTTTGTATTGTTTCAAAATAGTCTAGTTCATACCAGTATAATTTTGCTTTTCAATTTTATCATTAAGTGACTTCTTTTGTAGGATTTTCGAGTATTAATATGGACAAATGATGGCAACAGCAATGATTGGTCATCGAAAGTTCTCCACAAATTTAACGATGTTGTTTGGAATCTAAGTTGGTCTATAACAGGAAATATATTGGCATGCTCAGGTGGAGATAATAAAGTATGTATTTTTAGGGAGCTCAAATGACTTTACAAAACAATATCTCTTTCTTGTAAATGAGTTGTTCTGTCAATAATTTTTGTACTCTTTTCTACCTCACCTACAACAAATGCCTGTAGGGTATTATTACTTTTTGTCCTTCTTTGTCATTAGTTGTCTTAATCATCTTGTAGGGGCCAGTGTGATCATGATTGTATGGTAGTTGCAATCGGTGCCTATCACCACTCATGACCATGAGGTGTAATCGATACAACATTATGTGATAAAGATTGTCTGACTTTTGACAGGTTGGTTGTTTTCACTGGATACTCCAGTTTCCTCCAATAAAAGTGGCCAACACAATATAACTGAAATATAGTTGAAAGTGGCATTAAATATTGTAACACCCCCCTTTTCCCCCTCATTATTACAGTTCAACCACAAGATATTTCCAGACAACATATACCTATTTCTTACTTACATATGCTACACAATTTTTTTTATTAAATAAACACAGTGCCTATCACCGCTGATATTGTGAGTTCGAATCTCGATCAGGGCGAGGTGTACAACATTATGTGATAAAGTTTGTCAGTGACTTGCGACAGGTAAGTGGTTTTCTCTTGGTCCTCCGGTTTCCTCCACCAATAAAACTGACCACCACGATATCACTGAAATATTATTGGAGTGGCATTAAACACTATAAACTAGACCAAAATCAAGTCAATTAGCTTATAACTTTGCAAGCAATATTTGTAATATATTGATTCAATTTAGGATATTTGTAATATATTGATTTATTGTAGGTGAGTTTATGGAAGGAAACATTAGAAGGACAATGGGTGTGTATCAGTGATGTCAATAAAGGTCAAGGTCAGGTTACAGAAAGGTCATCCAGCTGATTAATTGTTAATATGCGATTGTTAAACTTTGGATGGAGAAAATTTCAAGTGAATTCTCATAGATATGTATGGTCATCATCAGTGCTTCATTAAGACAATTGGAGGACAGACCAAATTATTTTAAAGACGACAGTGTTTGTTGTGGAAATAAAACTGTTTATGGCATATGTATTTATTTTCAATTGTTTTGGAAGTTTTATGTCGTAAGAAATGAGTTAACTTCCAAATATTTGATAACTGTAAATTATTTCATTAACACATTGGTTGTCTGATATAAATAAATTATGAAACTTTAAAGTACATGTATATATATCACGAGATATTGCCATCATTTACATCAGCATGAAGAAAGAGTGATCAGGTCCCGTTTACCCAATTTTATTTTTCAAGTTTGCTTAATAATGTACTTCTTCAGTGCTGAAAATAATCCAGCAGTATTTTAGATCAGTAGATTTCACTCACACACAAGAGTACATACAACAAACTCTTATCTTGAATTTGTTGTGAAATTAAGCTCACACACGCTCTCATCTACGCCCAAGGGTGGTTTCAGTACATACGGTCATTTATTTTTGCAACAATTATCAAATTTATTTCTCGGAAAAATTGTCATTGTCGTTGTAGTTTGGTATTAAGTCCTTGCCAAAGGGAACACAATATAAAATATTTAAAGAGTCTTTCTGAATTAAAAAAAAAACTAAACTTTTAAACAAAAACTAGAACGACCAAGACAATTTTCTGTGAAATAACCGTCATAAATGTTTATTATAACTTCATGTAACTATGAGTGCAACAAATGTTTTTTCATTAAAGAAAGTTGTACAGAGAACTGCAATGTTTGGGAAAATGGACTAAGAGTATTTTTTATATACATGTATATCATTTTTTGGATAAAATTTTATTGAATACAATTTTACCAATTGTTGGAAAATCAGTAACCTGGGCAAGACTTGGGTGAAATGTAAAATAAAATCTGGTTTCTTTAATTGTTATAGTTCTTCACACAAACTGGACAGATATTGCTATAAGCATACTTCATGAATTAATTTTTTTGTGCAATTTAATTTTGTATGCGTGCAGCAAAGAAGTTTTTCCTTTCTGCAAATGTTTGAAATTAAAGTAAATTGTAAGTTATTGTCAATAAAATTGTACATAAAGTAGTCTGTTATTGTATTCATGTATGTTGTGACCCCACTTATTCTACCCTTGTATTCCATTGGTACATGTAAGATATTGAAGACTGGCCGTATTATGCGATTGGGTATGGCGGGCGTCCACACAGGTTTCCGCACAATAACTTTAGTTCTGTATATCGGATCTTTACCAAACTTGGCCACATGATTCCCCTGTGGAAGGGGAAGAATCCTATTTATTTTGGAGGTCATTAGGTCAAGGTCACTGTTACTATAAATAGAATTTTTGACAACAGGGTCATTTCCTCATAACTTTAGTTCTGTATATTGGATCTTTACCAAACTTGACCACATGCTTCCCCTGTGGAAGGGGAAGAACCCTATATATTTTGGAGTCATTATGTCAAAGGTCAAGGTCACTTACTATAAATATAATTTTTGACAACAGGGTCATTTCCGCACTATAACTTTAGTTCTGTATATTGGATCTTTAACAAACTTGGCCACATGATTGCCCTGTGGAAGGGGAAGAACCCTATTTATTTTGGGGTCATTGGGTCAAATGTCACCATTACAATAAATAGAATTTTTGACAACAGGATCGTTTCCGCACGATAACTTTAGTTCTGTATATTGGATCTTTACCAAACTTGGCCACATGATTCCCCTGTGGTAGGGGAAGAACCCTATTTATTTTGGGGTCATTACCATTATACCGTTTGATAATTTGTATAGACGGGCGTATTTTGTGATGCACACATATCTTGTTAAAATATATAAAACCTTCAAAATAAAAATGTAGATATCAAATTTAGTGCACTCGACCTATTTCTAGAATAAACTTCATCAGGTACACTCAAAGTCAAAAGATTGGAAAGCCAAATAATTTAAAGTTTGGAACAAGAAAAACAAAGGATCTATAAACAGGATTGCCAAAATCGGCTAAGGTCACCTGTGTCTGAGGGAGGAGAGCATGTGTTTTAATCTGGATGGAAGAAAAAAGTTTTGTTCCAATACATCTAATATGGCCATCACGAGGCATAGCAGACTGATTCGCCGAAATCCTCCCAGAAATTATTAGGTTATGTGAAATGAAAATTTCTATAGGGTCCATACTGTGGACAGGAAGGTGGTGCATACATATATATTGATTATGATGAAACTGCATATTTAACACTTGTTTTGATAATCAATAAAAAAAAAATAAAAAAACCTAAAGATCCCTGTTGGAAATTTTATGTTGTTAATGACACAAACAAAACAACCTACACCAATAAATAAAGTCAAATTTTATTGTAAAGACCATTCTTAATTTCAATAGACCTGTATTGATCATTTAGAGAGTATTGACAGGGCAGGGGGGAATTTTAACCTTTAAACCCACATAGACAATATATACTTGCCAATAAAATCATAGATATCAAATTTACTGCACACGGCACATTTCTGGAATAACCTTCATAAGGTACGCTCCTGGAATAACCTTCATAAGGTACGCTCCTGGAATAACCTTCATAAGGTACGCTCCTGGAATAGCCTTCATAAGGTACGCTCCTGCAATAACCTTCATAAGGTACGCTCCTGGAATAACCTTCATAAGGTATGCTCCTAGAATAACCTTCATAAGGTACGCTCCTGGAATAACCTTCATAAGGTACGCTCCTGGAATAACCTTCATCAGGTACGCTCCTGGAATAACCTTCATAAGGTACGCTCCTAGAATAACCTTCGTAGGGTACACTCCTGGAATAACCTTGATCAGGTATGCTCTTGGAATAACCTTCATCAGGTACGCTCCTGGAATAACCTTCATCAGGTACGCTCCTGGAATAACCTTCATAAGGTACACTCCTGGAATAACCTTCAT
>MJUT01034735.1:176158-227085 GCA_002080005.1 Gigantidas platifrons
CGGTTTCAGAGGAGATAATTTTTAAGTGATTTTTTGCCAAATTTTATATTTTTAGTAATGGCGGACATCTTGGCTGGCAGCCAGGTCGTCGGACAGAATTCTGAAACGGGATCACCTAAAGACCATTCCACCATAGTTTGGGTCCAATTGGCCCAGCAGTTTCAGAGGAGATAATTTTTAAGTGATTTTTTGCTGAATTTTCTATTTTTAGTAACGGCAGCCATCTTGGTAGGCGGGGGGGATTGTCGGACACAATTCTGAAAGGGGACCACCCAAGGACGATTCCACCAAAGTTTGGTTCAAATTGACCCAGTGGTTTTAGAGGAGTTGATTAAAATGCAAAAAGCTAACGACAGACGCCCAGTGATAGCAATAGCTCACCTGACCCTTTGGGTCAGGTGAGCTAATAAGCACTAAAGAAAATAGCAATTTTTTTAACACACAGATATTTTTTTTTAATTATCAGAAACAAATTACTTCACTTGACCAGTGTTTCCCCTTATTAACCTTTACTAATCTAATTGTTAACATTTAAACATGTTAAATATAATTATTTTTTAAGATATTTACTGTACTTCACAAGAAACAGGGTTAGAGCATGACACAACCATTTTTTAGTGAAAAGAGCATCGACAATAAAGATATGCTTGTTACTGAATTCAGTGGTTACAAATTTGACATTTATTCTACAATTTGGGATTGTGATCTTAAAAATCGTCAACATCCCTTTTTAGATTGAAATTCTTAGTAAATACTTTTTGCAAATTTGTAAAAAAAAATTCCCTTGTTTCAATAGATCAATTCGAGATTGTGATCTTAAAAATCATCTACATCACTTTTAAAAATAATTTTTTTCAGTTAACACTTCAATCAACCTCGATTGGTCCATAGTTGTTGCTTCCCTTCTGTTTCAACTACTAGCATCATTTTTGAATTTGGCCTGTGATTTGATTTTTGACAATTTGATATCAAAATATTATGAAAATTTGTCTAGAAAGTGCTATATATATATATGAGCAAAGAAACTTATTGTAAATAGCTGATGAACGATGGATGATACTTGAATAACAATATTGGCAAACAATCAAGCTTTAATTTCATCAAATGAAAAGTTTTAGTGACTCTAAAACCTGCCAAAAAACATGTACAGTAGGTTGCTCTTTAAATAACTAGAGGCTCCCAGGAGCCTGTATAGCTCACCTGGGCATAATAACATCAGTTAATAAAACTTGATAAAAAATAACAAATGTAGCCCTCGTCATTGCAAAATAATTTGGGCAGGGGTTCCCCCTTTAATGTATGTTATCAACATTGCATAAATGTCAATGAGTCTCAAAATTTTGCTTTTGCTACTTCACATTTTGTAATAGAGTTGTTTCCCTTTGATTATTTGAGTAACCAAAAGCAGTGAAAAAAAAAATGCATTTCAAGAGGAATAACTCTTCACATAGTTGTCGGACATTTTCAACAGTGGAACTTTTTTGTAGATCTTGACATGCTGCACATTTTTGCAGTTTAAACTTGACATCTATCTCTTATAGTTTTTGAAATAAAGGACGAAAAGTATTAAAATTTTGGAAATTTGAAAAAAAAAAAAAAAAAAAAAAAAAAGGGGGGGAGGGGGGAATAACTCCAAAATGGGATTTACTGCAAAATTGCTGGGTAGGTAGATCTTGACATGCTGAACATGTTTGCTGTTTCAACTTATCATCTATCTCTTATAGTTTTTGAAATAAAGAGCGAAAAGTATTACAATTTTCAAAATTTGATGAAAAAAGGGCAATAACTCCAAGATGGGTAATCAGATTTTCTTCAAAATTACAGGGTAGTTAGATCTTGCCGTGCTGATCATTTTTACCCCATGTCAGATTTCTGATATCATTAACGGTTTTTGAGTTATTACCAAAAACGTGCAATTTTACTATATGTTCTATTTTTAGTAACAGCGGCCATGTTGATTGGTGCACGGCTTCACCGGACACAATTTTGAAACTAGACACCCTAATGACGATTCAGACAAAGTTTGGGTCCAATTGGTCTGGTAGTTTCAGAGGAGAAGATTTTTGAAAAAGTTTACGACGTACGACAACAACGGACGCCAAGTGATGGCAATAGCTCACATGACCCTTCGGGTCAGGTGAGCTAAAAATGACAAATGAAACACATTTCCATTCAGCCTTTCTGAAAGCATATACATTTGAAATGAATAAATAAATAAAAAGTTTTTATTTTCCTAGAAGCCCTGTTCCTTTGAACCCTGATTCTGGTCCAGAAGATACTTGAATCATATCTTGTAAGACCAAGAGATCTTCAGCTGGTTCATCAGCTTGTAACATTATGATTGACCCTGGTGCCACCTTTAAGCTGCCTAATGTTGCAGAGTCATCGGATAAAGCATATCCATTCATTTGTAAAGTTTGATCATACGGTGGAACAGCAAACAGCTTCATTAATTGTAGCTTAAAATCCTTCAATGTTTGTGACGACTTCACTTTGACCTCTTTTTCACCACGAACTTTTCTATGACGTTGACTTTTCCTTGTTCCATTTTCAGTTTTTAAAACTTTTTCTGGGGGTTCTTCAAAAGGTTCACTAGTACTACACCTCTTTTTTGTTGTAGTATGCTGGTTAAAATCCGGATCAAAATCCTTAGAATTTTCTGAATCATTAATATTTAGCGAACTTGTCCCTCCTGTCGATTTCTGTGTTTGCTTTGGAATCTTCCGAACAAATATGGTGGCTTCATCATAATCAAATTTTGCATTTTCCTCCTGATTAAGACGACTGGCTACACATTCGTGACATACGTGGGGCAATGTGACGATGCCCACGTCTCTTTCACCAACTTCGTAACTTACGATGCTAATCTCATAATCTATGTTAAACATCTGACTAATCCTGTCCCATTCTTGACTCCAAATGTAAACAAAATTATCATTTGTAAATAATTCCAATTGTCCTTCATTGTGTGGATACAAGTATCCTCCATGCTCACAAACAAGTATGGAATTTCCAATATTTTGGATTGGTGGATTTTTAAGTGGATCTTTAATAAATTTCCTCCATTCCTCTAAAAACGGCCTATTTAATATAAATACTTCTAAAGGTCTTTTCAAAGTTATTGGTCTCTTTCTGTCATTTAGAAGATCACCAAGAGCTGTTTTCTGTTCATGAGCTACCTTTCTCAAGTACTCTTTTGTCTGCTGCTCATTTCTCATATCTTCATTGCATTGTTCACAGACATGGTCATCTTTGGCAAATTCTGGACAACTTGGAAAATATTCTTTTAATCTTTGCCACACATCAATAGGGACTAATTTACGACATGTTACATCGGGATCGAGTCTTTTATGATCTTCACAAAGAATGTCCTCATTAAACTTAAAGCTTTCCTCTTCCTTAGAATTCCAATCTTTATTTTTTTCCTCTTCCCTAGAACTCCCATCTTTATTTTTTTCCTCTTCCCTAGAACTCCCATCTTTATTTCTTTCAACACTCTCTTTTTCAATTATAGAGTCATCTTTCACCAATGAGTTCTCTTTATCCTCTTTTATGCCATTTTCTACAAATGGTTCAACATCTGTAGAATCTCTCTTTTCATCTTCATTTTCTCCTAATTGCTCTAAAACCATCTTTTTCCAAGATCTAAATGAGGCTTTTCCAACCCAATAACACGGACCAGATATAATGTTCGTCTTTGTCATGCTACTGAACAACTTGTCATCGTCAGTCATTTTTATCTTTGTCCTAATGACATGACACTGTTGCTGAACACACAACAAGCATAGGCTATCACCACCAATCAGACGCAGTCCTCCTTCATAAAGATTACACAAACTTTCACTTCCGAGTAGGTTTACAAACTTTAACTTCACCGCTGCAGCTGGTGACAATTTATCATGTTTGCATAAGAACGATTTGTTGTCGACAGGTTGTGCTTTCGCAGGATCGGTCAACCATGAACTCAGCCATTTCTGACTGATCCATTCCCCTTCATTGACCTCCAGTTTTTCAAACGACAGTTTCTGATATGTGTCCTTTATTTCTTCCTGCTTTTCTTTCCCACTTTCAATATTCTGATCTCTTATCAACATCAATTCCGACACCCAATTTTCAAATGTTTCATTGTCCTTGATAACGTAATCCAGAACATGTGCCGGTAAAAGTTTTTGTGCCTCAGCTTTAAAGTCGTTATCAAAATGATTTTCTTCATTCAATGTATAAACCAACATATAGGCATTTCTTGACGAATGATATCCTTTTGGACATCTACCTTTCTGCTTACCACCTGTCTCTTCAGGGTCATCTTCTGTTCCTAGTTGAAGTTTATTCCCTTTCATTTTCTCTATATCCTCATCATTAAACTTGTACCAGTTTTTACTATTTATATCTTTGATATGTGCAATATAATGTCCACTGTAGGCAGTTGGCCCACGATGTATTAATACAGCAGTAAGACCATATGTCACAGAATTTTCTTTTGTAGGCATTTCTCCTGAACTGCAAGAATCAGGAATTTCGGTATTTCCAGTCGTATTATTATGAGACAAATATTGGGTCATATCTATGGTTTCAGGAAACTGGATAAAACTATTAAGTTTCTTTTTCATTCCAGTTTTCTTATCAAATACAAATCTCAAAAGCTGTAAATTAAGGACAGGTGGCAGATTTTTTAAATGAATTTTACGAGCTGCATTTTGTTTGCTAGAACAAGAAGAACACATATACTGGTTATCTCCCTCTAATTTCTCTTCCTGAAGAAAATCTTTTAAAGACTCTTCCAATGTTTTATGACCTTTGATACTTAAATCTAACTCATAAAAAGTTGAGGGTCTTTCAGACTTTGTACCACATTTATTGCACGTTGTAACATATGCATACTCTCCACGGAACTGATTCTGAATAATGTTTCGAACCCAATGGTCCCGCTGACGAGATAAGGCATCTTCCAACAATGTCAAAAAGAGATTAGAGAATTCCTGAGCATCCTGTTGTTGACCGGCATCTAAGCCTAAATGTGTTATAAAGTCCTTGGGATCCAAATACTTTCTCTCTGATAACGCTAACAACGCAAAAAGGGTTTGAAGATGACCACCAATAGAAGTAGGGGACCATTCTGCCGTCACGTCTCTTGTAATATGCTCATCTGGTTCTCGAAATTTATAAAGAGCATTTCGAATAGCAGGGTTATGAAACCATAACTGCAGAAATGTGTTGACATAACAGGTTGCACCAAGATTTTTGAGTCCAACAAACATGTCATCGTCCCGTCTTTCATAGTTTGGATCTTCAATTTGATGCCAGTTGTCGTCATCAATTTTTCCAAACCATACCCTTTCTCCAATGGAATTCAGACACAGTGGATTTCCCTTGCAGTTACGTTTACATGCTCCTATTGCACAGGGTTTTAAGTTTAATCTGTAGGCTGTTCTAACATGATCAAATGTGACATCTTTTGGATCTGTTGTTTCTGCCCATTGCCATGCCGCTTTATCAAGCTGCAACTTTGGAGGCATTCCGTAAACACACCTGAAAGGATAAATAATTAATTAAACTTAACACGAGGTGACTAACAACATTTTACATTTCATAAATTTCTATACACTTCAGTTTGTGTTGTCTTTATTTTTTAATTTAAAAGTGTGAGGTTGTATTTTCACAATCATATACATTGTATTTTCATAGCGAATGAGTGATCAGAGCTCGAGATAATTTTCTGTTTTCTGTTACTTTTTTGTACACCTGTCTTTAGAAAATGTTGCGTAAATGTTAGTTTTGACATTTTTCAGTAAAGTCCGTTTTACTTCTATAAATCTTCAAAAAAAAATTCTTAAAAATCCAGTTTTCAAATCAACAATTTTTTTTCTAGATGTTTATTAATATATGATATATACGAACTCTGACAATCAATTTCAAAATTTTTGGTCCATTATTCAAAAAGTTACCCATTAGATCTCTATGTTAATTATATTTTCACAAGTGTAAAAATCTGGATGGAGTGAGTAGAAATAGTGTAATAGCCAAGCCAATAAAACAAAATAATAGACATGTTCTTTCAATGTATATTTCATTGTACATTTTTGTACCATGTGACATATTACATTTAAATATCAAAAAGCTACTCATTAACTGACCATAGGTGATATCTGGTGATAGTCAATTGTTATTGATATACTTTAATATTTAAATGTTCTATGTCACATGATACAGTCTGTTATTTGTACTCACTCCATCCAGATTTTTACACTTATATAATTAACATAGAGACCTAAGGCCATGCAAAGTGAATTACTTGGTTCTCAGGCCCTTTTTTGTCAAAATTGATGAGGGAGGGAGGCATTTTTTTTTATCCTTTTACTGCTGTAAAAAGTGATGCGGGAGGCATTTTTTCTTCTTTTTTTTGTGAAAAATATGGCAATGTATAAATCTTTTGTCTAAATGTCAAACGGAAACATGTTTTTTATTTATACATTGTCATAACGATGCTTTAAATCTCATTTAAGCATGATGCGTTTTAAAGCGTTTCACCGACCACGCGATATAAGAGAAAAACGGATGCGGTTGTTTTTTCCGTACGGACAGCGCTACCGCATTTAATTTTTTTTTTTTACTATTGTTGCAAAAAAATCGGCAATGGGGCGACGAATTTCCACATGCGGGCGGGCCTGAGAACCAAGAAATTAACTTTGCATGGCCTAATGGGTAACTTTTTTAATAATAGATAAAAAAAAAATTGAAATTAATTGTCAGAGTTCGTATATATCATACATTAACAAACATCTAGGGAAAAAATTGTTGATTTGAAAACTGGATTTTTAAGAATTTTTTTCTGAAGATTTATAGAAGTAAAACGGACTATAGTATTAAATTTGCATGCATCTATGTTTTACAGGCATTGCAATTTGGTGTCACATTTCATGATAACAACTGGTCATAATATCAATGAGTATGATATAAACATATTGGGTGTCCGTCATGTCTCCTCTTCTGACTCGACTCATTCATTTCACCCGCTGATTATTATATATGGTTGATGATTTTCTTTACAATATACAATGTATTCAACAGAAACTGATGTAGCATTAAATGTATTAGATTGGAATTATCCTGTGCATATTTTCACACCATTTTCAACATGCCATTTTCTTCTGTAAATATGGACTAGAGTTATCTTTTTAAGCTCAAGTTTTTTTTCTTGATTCTTGGGTAAATATAAACCCATCTCATCTGATATGGATATAAATGAATTAATAGTTAATCACGAGTGACATTACAGCTGAAATCAGATTTTCTCTATTCCAGATAGACATAGAATTCCTTTAGTGTAAACGTATTTTATTAATTTAGACATATCATAAATATACATAGTGAGACAAATACAACTGCAATTGAATTAATTAAAGGGATCCGAAAACAGGCTATTGAGCTTATATAAATTCGTCTCCCAAAGCCAAAGGTAAATTATACATTATACTTTATGATTTGTTTCGAAAGATAGGACAATTACGTACACTACAATATTATAATTGAATTTGTGTAAAGAGAAGAAAGGAAATTGGGTGCGTTTGAGCTAGCTTTCGTGCAGGTGAAGATTAAGAGGTGAATCTTTTACTACTCAGAATAAATTTTTGAACTGTTAAGAAGATCTGAGTTTAGATGAGCTGTTAGTTCATTAGATCCTAATAGTAAGATGTCGAGATTTAGTTGTATAGGATTGTGCAGGGAGTTTATATAACATTGTCTGGAGATATTATAGCAAGGACAATGAAATAAAAAATGTTCAGATGTTTTTATCGAACCACAAACACAACTAGGTGAATCTACAATATTTTTCTGGTACAAATGTGAGTTCAATGAGCTACACTCCATTCTCAATCTTGCGTGGAGAATTTGTCCAAGACGAGAACCGACATAATAATAGAATGGATGCTTAATAAAGCGTGTTCTAAGGTGTGACTTAAATGAAGATAGTGAAGTGCAGTTTTTAACAGTTTCCGGGAGAAGATTCCATGAACGGACGGTTTGTGGTAAGAAGTAGTTTGAATATAAAGATGCGCGTGTTCTGACCGGTGGAATTATTGCGGAATGTCGAGTGTTATGGTCATGGATACTGCATAGGTTTATTGGCACAATGTTGCTTAGGTACTGAGGAGTTAAACCCTTCGACATTTTAAAGAAATATACCAATCTATGTTGTTCCCTTCTCTCGCTCAATCTTTCCCAACCCGTTTCCGTGTATAACTTATTAATAGAAACCAAACGGGTACCCCCAGTTACAATTCTGGCGGCCTCTGTCTGAATGCTCTCTAGTTTATTTATCAATGACACTGACTTATTGTCCCAAATGACATCTCCATATTCTAGTAATGGACGAATGAAAGACATACAAATCTTTTCTAGTGTTTTTCTGTCAAGAATAAACTTAAATTTTCTCAGAATATTAACTCTAGTATACGCCTTTTTTGATATCATATCTATATGCTTTCCCCAGGTCCCGTCATCAGATAAGGTAAGTCCAAGTTGTTTATGCTCCGTCACAGAGGAGATAATATTATTGTCCATCACAAGTGGTGGATGAAATGGTCTGTTAGTCTTCCTAGAAATTTTCAATGTTTCTGTTTTCTGGGGATTGAACTTAACTAACCATTTCATAGACCAGTCGTGTATTTTAGTTAAGTCTCCGTTCAATGTTTCTGCTGTGTCTAAAGGGTCATCTACGATTAAGTAAAGACTTCCGTCATCCACAAATAACTTAATAGACGAGTTAATATCAGCAACTATATCATTTATGTAAATAATGAAAAGCAGAGGACCCAGAATTGATCCCTGAGGGACACCCGCATGGATATTTTCCCAATCCGAAGTACAGCCATTTATAACTACCCTTTGTTTCCTATTTGATAAATAACTATCAATCCAGGCAAGTAATTGTCCATTAATACCTATAGATCTCAGTTTCCTAAGCAGTCCCCTGTGCCATACCCTGTCAAACGCTTTACTGATATCGCAAAATATTACCCTAATTTCTTTCCCTTTATCTAAAGCATTCCCAAATTCATTCGTGATATATATTAGCTGGTTAACTGCCGAATCGCCAGGGGTAAATCCAGACTGATTAGAGGATATGATTTCATTTTCTAACAAATAATTGTAGATGTGCTTATATACACAACGTTCCATGACCTTTCCCACTACACTTAAAAGCGAAATCGGACGATAATTTTTTAAATTACTGGGATTGTCCTTCTTGAAGATCGGTGTTACATTAGCTGCCTTCCACTCCGATGGGAAACTACATGAAGTAAGAGACAAATTAAAAGTTTACACAAAGGATATTTTAGTATGAACGAGGCTTCTTTTAGAGAACATTTCCCCTTTAGGGAACATTTCTGGAAAATCTGAAGGATTCACTTCACTTGCAATTTTTCTAGAAAAGAAGTTGAAAAGTCACAGCCAATCAGAGGCAAGGGCAGTTATCTTGGGATTTTTAATCACTTCAAAAAGAAACAACACTTCTTCCGGACGCCTATAGGAACATTTGTGATTAAGTTTGGTGTGAATGCAGTGGTTCTGAAGAAGAAGTTAAAAACATGAAACGTGTACTACATATGGATGGACGCATGGACAGACAGACCGTGACGTCCGAAGGACACTTTTCTATTTGAAAGCTCAACTGAGCTCTGGTTCATGTGAGCTAACAAACAATGATTCACAAAACACTACATTTGTACATAGAAAATTAAAAATTGAGCAAAATGAATTAAGGAATACAAACAAAGAAAAAATTGAGCAAAATGAATTAAGGAATACAAACAAAGAAAAAAAATCAATCAAAACAGGATGCAAAATAATAATTCTATTTATACTTCCAAATACATTTTGTACATGAAATTTCAAAATTTTGATCCCTTTTCACAAACTAAAATAGATTACTTTATTCATAGAAGTAGCTTTTCGCAAAAAAAAAAAAGAAAGAAAAACAAGATGTTGCACGCTATGTCGTGCTAAAAATACCCCTACTCGTTCATTTGTAAGTCGCACGGTAAACAGGAAGTAGATGTGCAGTAAACCTGGAAAGGGGAGACACGGTACAAGTCACCATGCCAAAGCCATATATCAAATATAAAATCATTTCTTCCAGTAGAAGCCGAGATAATTGTTACGAAAGTTTTCATTATGGCAAACATGAAAAATTCTAAGTCGCACAGTAAACAGGAAGTAGACGTGTGATCAACCTGGAAAGGGGAGACACAGTACAAGTCACCATGCCAAAGCCATATATCAAATATAAAATCATTTCTTCCAGTAGAAGCTGAGATATTTGTTACGAAAGAATGAACAGACGGACAAACGGACGGACAAGGTGATTGCAATATAGCCCCCTCTCTACGAGTGGGGGAATAAAAAACATGCAATTTTAGAAAATTTGCACTTTTTGGATCACATACATGTACTACTAGAAGCTATCAACACAATCAACTCAAGAAAAGACACATCAAAATTGGATGAAAAATTATAAATTCTATACACCTTCCAAATATGCAGAATTTTTTACTTTTAACCCTTTTCGAAATAAAATTACAAATTCTCATAAAGGCCAATCAATAACCAATTAAGATGAATATTTTTCACACAAAAAAAATAAATAAATAAAATTGGAGAAAAAAAAATAAAAAGTTCAAATAGGTTATTTCCCTCTTTTTGCTCCCTTTTATATCTCAAAATGAATGTTTTACATTTTATCAAAAACTTTACAGACAAGTAAACTGATTGAGAAATAAAGAAATTGTTAAAATTAATAAACTATGGCCATAGCCTTTAATAGTTTTACATTTGATAGTAAATATTATTATGGCCGATTAGCAGCATGACAAAAGTTGCTTGTGTCGATCTATGGTTGTCCGCAATCCAATAAATGATGCAGCGAAAAAAAACAGTAGGTAGATCTATGTTCAAAAATACCATAGTTCCCAAGTTGTTCCGGCACCAAACTGAAAGTTGGTCGCTGTCCCCATATTAACAAAAAATATGTAAAAAGGAATCAACATTCCTGATGTAAATAATATATTTTTGAAAAGTATACTATGATCATGAATTACATTTTTTAATCAACCTTTTTCAAGGATTTTGATTAGTAAAAACTTTATTTTGTGTAATAAAAACTTAATTGGTGGCAATCATTTGATATTGATATTTCATTAATTTAGCAAATCATTTGATGATGATGTTCTTTTGTCTTTAAATCTGTTTTAATATCAAATGAGGATATATTATTACCCTACATTTGTAGTTGAGAAAAACAACTTTAAATTTCTTCTAATTCGACAGCAAGCACTCAAGTGGGATTCATGCTGCTAATGACAACATCATTTTTGTGGAACAGACAGGCAATATCAATTTTGATTTCTTTGTAAAAATATATGTCTACTATTTTACTATATTTTAACAGAAAAACTGTAATAAACAATTAATATTCTTATTTAATTAGAAATCTTATCACATTTATATTATTTCTAAATACAATAAAATACTTAAATTTATTCAGAATAATGAACAAAAGGAATTAATACTAATAGATGTGCAAGCAAGAGAGATCATGGAACATCACCATCTTATCAGTGTCTGTCTAGTACATGCTAAACTCCCCTGGTTTTATGCATGATTAACAGAAATTTTGGGAACAAAAAAAATAGTTACATGTTCTTTCAGTGTCCATAGTGTTATATAGACATTGTATTTTGATCTAAACGAAAGTCTTATGACGCTATGACTAGCATATATACCGCTCGCTTCCAAAGTCGCACCTGCTCTTATATATATCGTTGATCTACAATAAATTATATTAAAAAAACATTATGTTTTGTGGTGCCATTCAGTATTCGTGGTTTTTGAAATCTAAAGCAATTTGAAATGCATAAAATTGTCGACAGATTTCGGTTATAAGACAATAAACAAAACAAATGTTGTTCGTCTGAACATACTTTGGGCAACTTAAGTCATTTCAAAAGGTACAAATATGACAGTAATTTGCTTCCCGCCTCTGATTTAGATTGAATGGTTAAGTCCCTTTAACGTTTTCCGGTCATAGACGTTTGTCAAAGGCTGTACTTACTTGTTATACATATAAACGCAGGAATCACATGTACAAAATAGGGATTTTTTTATTAGTAAGTAAGTAATGACTTTATTTCAAGAGGGTAGCACAGTTAGCAACAATAAGCTTATCTTCCCCGTGGCCCTCAAAACAATAATAATCAAATACAGCAAATACAATTTCAAACAATACATTTACATATTGATATTCACAACAAAATATCACAATCTGATAAATCCTCGAGGTATAATGAATATAATCATTCGTTATTTTGTTTTGACCTGTATATTTCTTTTTGAATAGATCTATATCTTGAATTAATTTTAAATTAGGACAGGGGCGGATCCAGGGGGGTGGGGGCACCCGGCGCACCCCCCCCCTAAAATTGGAAAAAAATATTACTTTTTTGCGTAAAATCGTGATTTTTCACACGAAATACCCCCAAAAATTTTCGCGCCACGCTCCGCGCGGCGCGATTATTTGAAGTGCGCCCCCTAACTTGAAATCTTGGACCCGCCCCTGTAGTAACTCGAATAATTCAAGCCCTTTCCGTCTCCGATTCTCTCCGCCTTCTGAGGCGACCAGCGGGAGCGTAATATAACGACTGGATTATTCGGGTTACCCCTGTAGGAGGTAAAGAATTCCATAAAATAGTTCCGGAGTAGTGAAAAGTTCGTTTCATAAAATTAGAATTTGGTCTTGGAACGAACAAATTTCCCTTTGCAGATGATCTTAATGAATGAACATTAGAATTTGTATTCATATCAAATAAATTACACAAATAATCAGGAGCAGAATTATTTATACATTAAAACACTTTTATGATATTCTAATCTATTTTGAATAGACAGCCAACCAAGTTTTCTTTAAATAATTGAAGAGATGGTATATCATATTTTGCATTAAGGATAATTCTTGGTGCACGCTTTTGTAGTTTACATAGTTTTTCAAGATTCCGAAATTTGTGGTTTCTCCCCATACAGTACAACAATAATCAAACAGTGGTAGAATATATCCATTATAGTACATGATTAAGCCTTCAGTAGGTAAGTATGTTCTCAAACGACACATCAATCCAAGCCTTGATGAAATCAATAGTAATGTCAAGTAATTTTTCATATTTTACAACGTTCAATAAAACATCGTCATGAAAAATATTAAAATCAGACTCAAGATATTGTATCTTTCTAGATGAACCCATTATCATTGATTTTGATTTCATAGTATTTATAACCATATCATTACTAGTGTATACCATTCCTGTACCTTTTCCATATCTTCATTCAACTTAATGTTAATGTCAGATATGGAATTAGATGAGAAGTGTATAGTGGTATCATCCGCATACAAATCTGACATACTATGGTCTACATAAAGGGGTAAATCATTTATATACAAATGAAAATGCAAGGGTCCTAGTATGCTTTCTTGTGGTATTCCATGTCTAATATTTTGTGCAGACGATTCATAATTATTGATAATTACTTTTTGAAATCTTTCCGACAAGTATGATCTAAACCAATTTAAAGATAAGTCATCAAGTTTATATACTTTTAACTTTGATCATAAAATAGTGTGATTAACCATGTCAAATGCCACGGTATATGATAAGCAATCCGTTTCACCAGGCTGTATGACATAATTTGGATCTAAATGGCATTCTTAATATATCACATGTTAAGGAAACAATATGAACATGTGAGTACCGGTAATAGTTATCTACAATAGAAATGGTTTCAACAAATTATTATGTAAAAATATCGTATAAATAATGGGAAATGATAAAAAGCGCGACTTTTTCCGAGATTTTCATAAGCGCGATGTATCAAAAGTGCGACAAATTGCGTATTAAAGAACGCGACTTTTGATCTATGTCAAATGCGCGACATTTACCTGTACTAGTTATAATGTACCTCTTCCGTTAGCCAGATTATTATTTGAATTTGCTTTCATTTCTCTGATACCCAATGCAAATAACAATCTGTTTCCCCCTGCTCACCACGGGGAGGTGGAAGTAGGATTTCGAGCAGGATATATTAATTCATATTTAATTGATAAGCATACATAAAGCTGACGTTAAAATCTAAAAATCAAAAGTCAAATTCATGATACATGCACATGCAGTCATGTCAAGTCCACAGAGTTCAAAGATTTAGAACTGGAAGGTTGCGATAAGCCATCAACCGCACATACTCTTTTCTTTCTATCTGTCCATTTTCAAACTGATTTTGTACTTGTCTCATAGCAGCAATTTTCGTTCGGTCAGTTTGTTGTAGACGTATAGGTGCAATGGAGGCTTTGATTTTCAGGTATGAGTATGTCTGGATGTGGATGGTATGTCTTTTAAAGGATGTCGCGCTTGTAATACAAGCAAAAGTCGCACTTTTGATATGTCGCGCTTATTATATGTTGCGCTTTTCATCATCATCTTACTCTGGAATACTTCCAGTACGAGCTGGGTCTTTTGACGGACGTTTAAGCTCTGCGGGACTGAGCATGGCAAAAATAAACAAATCTCGTCTCATCACTAAAACAGTTAAATTTATCCATATGTACAGGTTAAAACTATATACACTGTCATGTCCGGGGTTAGTCTAGCCGTGTGTAGCCTGCAGTCTTAGGCGGAAGTCCTCGAGTGACCCCGCATCTGCTACTGTGGCAGGCAGCGTGTTCCAATCCCTGATGGTTCTTGGGAAGAATGAGTTATTGTAGACATCATGGGTGATCCTCTGTTGGTAGAACTTGTGTACTCCACGGGTTCTACTGTCGCCACCTGTAAGGTACTGGGTCCTGTTGATGTCAACCAAATCATTCTGGATACGATATAGCATCGCCAATCTGTTGTCTTTGCGTCTCGATTGTAGAGAGTTCCATCCAAGATCGTCAAGCATTTTGGTGACACACCCAGGTGTTCGGGTCTTGTAGTCATATATAGATATATATACTGATATATATAAATTTGACTTCAAAGATCTAATAATACAAATATTAAATAAATAGAATATGTAGAGCCTGGGGGTAATGTGACATTACTCACAGGCATTACTGACATCTTAACAAAATTCAATCCAGATAAACATATAAACGATCTACCAGATAGTGTTACATCCTCTGTTAGACTATTTGCAGATGACTATTTGCTATAAAGGACAATCAAAACAGCAAAATACCACCAAAAACTGCAAGCAGACTTGGAACAACTTGAAATATGGGCAAAAGACTGGGGCATGAGATTTAACGCCAAAAAAAAATGCAATATATTATCCATCAACAAAAAATCGAATAAATTTTACTCTCTTGATAATCACATCCTTCAA
The DNA here is from genome assembly GCA_002080005.1 of Gigantidas platifrons. Lineage (NCBI taxonomy): Eukaryota > Metazoa > Mollusca > Bivalvia > Mytilida > Modiolidae > Gigantidas > Gigantidas platifrons. The sequence continues at coordinate 191,570 of MJUT01034735.1, forward strand.
GAAGTTCAAGACAACCCATACCTAGGTCTACTGATATCAAACGATCTTAAATGGAGCATGTACATAAACAACATCAGTAAGAAAGAAAATGCCACCTTGGGCTTTCTAAGAAGGAATCTAAGAAATGTTCCAGAAACATGTAGAAAGACAGCCTATATATTCCTCGTAAGATCAACTATGGAGTATGGAGCAACCATCTGGAATCCATACCTAAAAGGAGATATAGATAAATTAGAACGAATCCAAAACAGAGGAATACGTTTCATAGAAAAGGACTATAGGAGCCGGGGGCCAGGATCAATCACCACCATGAAACGACAATTAGAGCTCGAGCCGCTAGAAGAAAGACGACACAGTCTCCGCCTGATCCTGCTGTATAAGGTGGTCGAGGGTTTGGTGCCGACACTACCAACTGCTGACTTCGTCACAACAGCCAAACCTAAGAGGAACATTAAAGCCAAAGTGTATAGACTATGAAACGACAAATATCATAGAAAGGCGCTAAATAAAGAACTCAAAGGGTCTCAAGGTCCCAGACTGTAATACAGAACAATCTAAACATTCATTCTTCGTGGAAACAATTGTCCACTGGAACCAACTGCAGACAAAGTCGTGTGTGTAGATTCCGTAGAGGCATTCAAGACCGCCCTGGAGGAATACAGCCCATAAAACCGGCACTCTCTCTTACCGTGTATAAAAGCCTTTTTGGGATTCTACACGTACCAGAAACAGAAACAGAAACATTCTGTGGTGGAAAGATAACAAGTTGACTGCATTCAGAGATTTAAATTAATTGAAATTTACAACTATAATTTAGTGTATGTCTATGGTGATGCCTTATATAGTAGGACTATACTGTATATTGGATACCAAAACTTCACAAGAATCTATATAGAGAATCTCAGTCTTAATTGTATTCTTTTACAAAGTCATACACTATTTAGTTGCCATACCATATTCAAATCTATTAATTCCAGTTGACACCAGAACCAGACACACAAATCCAAATTCATTCAGGCACATACAGACATCAAAAGACTGCTACAAATACTCATTCTTCCCCAGGTCTATCACACTTTGGAATCAACTGCCTACAACATTTACCACTGCAGACACAGTTGACGGTTTCAAGAGCATGATCCCAGTATCTGCCTTGATTCCAATTTTCACACCATAATCACTCATACTCATAGTAGTTATCAAATGTATATAGTTTTAACCTTTGATTTATTGTATATATGTTAAACTTTATATATAACTAAATTTGATACGGCGCTCGGCCAATAATCTTCAGTAGTGAAGGATGGCTAGAAATGTAAAGAAGAAGAAAAGAACTGTCTATTACTATGACAGTGACTAAGAGTTTGTCTGTAGTTAAACTAGAAGGACTGCAATCATATTGTGTTTCACGTTGTATAAAATCAATCTGGGTGGTGGTTTTTTTTATTACTCCCAGCATCAATCAAATACGGATAACAACAAATTTTAAAGACTTGGAAAATTTCAAATTTTCTAGTTTTCTTGGGTTTCCAATCACCTGTAAAAATAAACTGTTGTTAAGAACCGTACAAAGTACATCAATGCCAAGTTTGTTGTGAAATGGTTTATATATTCAGATAAGAATAATTTAAACACATGTATTCCACAATTGTCCCTATGTTAATTTGTCCGGAGGTTGCGGATATTTTATATTTCTCATCGACACAAAAATCTCAAAATTTTGTCATGGAATATCCCCAACGGTTCACAGCTTAAAGGTTTCATCAAACTTCTACTATTTTCTGAGATTTTTGAAAATATAAATGTTCTGTTCCTTCCTTCCTCTTCAAAGCCATGCCTTCTCATATAAGTTATAATTTTCACTTTATTAGTGACGCAAAGAGAACTAGGAGAAATTCTCCCATAGTAATCGGGGCAATAATACAACTCTTATCAAGTCCCATTTTAGCTCTTACAGAATTTTCACACAAAGCAAGCTTAGCCAAAATTAATTTAAACACTTGAAAGATACAGATTCGATGTAAACAAACATGGACAATTTCACGTGGAGACAATTTTGTGTGAATGATCTTCAAGAAATTGTTATATCATGTTTGAAGGCACACAATATATCATTTTCATCTCTAGTTCTTTGTAAAAGAAACAGAGATTTGAAAGATGGAGACATGATTGTGCCTAAAGGCCTTACTCAACCTCTTTCAGATCAGGTGAACAATAACAGAAGTCAGAACATACGATTTATTTGTCACATAGCACCTGAGACTGAGACTTAAACAGGGAATGAATTGTATTGGTACTCTAGCGTTCGTTTAGTACATTTTAGTAGAGGGAGCTCAAGGCATGGTGATCATTCCCATTGGAGGGGGTAGACAGCAAAGAAGGGCAATATCCTCTCGTCCGTTGAAATCGGTCAACACCTGAAATCGGTCACCATTTTGGAATGCGCTGTCACGTGAGTTTAGATGTCGATGACGTCATTTATCCTGCAAACTGCGTCCAGAAATAGATATTGAATTTACTTTCACTTTGATCAAGACAACAATTAGATTTAAACAGATAAGAAAAGATAGCTATGGGTTTTTGTGCCAAAATGGTGCCATTTTACTATTACCATTTTGACTTAATAATCAAAGTCAAATATTTCCAGAAAAACACAGTCCGTAGTGGATAATTTGCATATCTTGTGTTTGTTTACAATCCACTGCGCATCTTGACCTATATTTATAACTCCATTAGGCAACGGAAATGACATTGTTTTCGTTTTGAAATTAAATAATTCCTTAGACAATTTTCAGATTTTTAGCGGGAATTTGTGGGTAATAAATATATGATTTAATATGAATTACATGGAATTGGACATGGATAAAATTGTACGTCAAAACAGAGATATTATCTGCTGAAAACAAGTGACAGCAAATACAATTTAATGAAAAAATGACGAAATATAGAAAAAGCAAATTAAAAAATATTGTAAAATACAATCTCCTAGGCCTATTTGTGTTCCACGCAACTATTTTATGGTTGACCGATTTCAGGTAACGTGATTTGGGTGCCATTACAAAACATATGCAAACAAAAAAGATCAGCGAACCGACATTTCTTCATCAAATTAAACGATGTTTTGGCATTATATTTGGGTTAAGTGCCCAAGTAAACGTGGCATTTATCTTTAGTATAAATACCAATTTTAATGAGAATTATAAGGAAATGTCTTAACTGACCGATTTACGGTCACATGTGGATATGCAGGGGCTGCTCTGGCTCCCAAAAAGTAGGAGCCAGAAAAATCGCCAGGTGCCAGTTTGGAAAGTCAGGAGCCAGCTAAAATTATTACAAGGAGCCAATTTTTTCGAACCGAAACTGTGGATGATTGCATGTACCAGGCATGTTCAGTTTCATGTATAAATGGTCCGGATTTGTTTGTACAAATGTTAATGTCTGTATTGTACTTCTGTTTTTCATTTCGATTTCATCATCAAAAACAAATAGATTTATATAATTTATTACAATAAATAATCAATAGAAAACAACATAGACATCATCATATAATAACAGTTAACATACAATATGATACAGACATACATTCAGAACTGTCACTAAAAGTTACATAATTATTATGTGAAAAAGTGGCTGGTAAGGCAAGGGATGAGAACATATCCCCATGGCCATGGAACCAGTAATGCCATGCCTAAGGATGCTTTGTTCTCTGCATTTTGCCTTTGTTATTCAAGGTAGAATTTAATACAAATGCAACGAATAAAACATTGATTATCTGTTTACATAGTCGCGTCCTGAAATTGTCGATTTATGAAACAGTGCCGCTAATATAATATAAATAAAGTTGACACCTGATACGAAACTACTGTTTACTTAGGATAAGCAGTGTTCAATAATGATATTTGTCTCCAGTTCTAAGAAATGTCTAGATTTATCTCCCTTTGGCAAACATAATAATTCCTCGTCTTTGGGTAATTGATGAATACAGATTATTACATGGCATTTTTCATATCATACCCTTTATCAGCCCTAGGTCATGATATCAGCCCAAGAGCCGATAGGAAATAGATGATTTGTACCAAAATGTAAATTAGTCATTTTGGCTAGAATTAAATACATGTATATAGTCATAGAACAACAAAAATATTGTTTTAATATGCAAATCCAATAAATGCACGTTTTTTAACCACTTTCTACATCATAGGAGAGAAATTGGTAGTTAATACATGTAGTTTTCTGCGCAAATATTTTATAAAACAGTTGAATCCGCCGTGTCTGTAAATACAGTTTTCCGGAAATTCACGAAGTGAACTTACAGACATTGACGGAAAGGCATGTAATAAATTTCCCAAAGCAGTTAATAAACTTGCTTTATCAGCCCGCTTCGATCATTCTTGTTAAACTGGGTGAAATAAACATGACTCCTCTTATTATTCTAAGCAAAACTCAAAAGTTTTATTACAGGGTAAAATTTTAGCTTTATCAACTACAAGTATCTGATCCTTGACTTATATAAGTATTTATAATATAATAAAATTATGAATGAAATAAAATAGGACATAATTTGTTTTATGTGATTTAATGATTTGTGATTAAGATAACAATATACATGTATAACTCTGGTTATTGCGAAATTGAGTAATCAAAGTTATTTGTTTTCTGAAAATTACAAGTTTGCATATGTTCCGATTAAAAAGGTTATCAATAAAACGTACATATCAAATTTAGTGCGCACAACACATTTCTGGAATAACCTTCATCAGTTACGCTCAAAATTAAAAGGTTGGAAAGTCAAATAATTTTAAAAGTTTTGCGAGCAAGTAAACCAAAGGGCCTAAATAGGATCACCAAAATCTGCTAAGGTCACCTATGCCTGAGGGAGGAGAACCTTAGTTTTAATAATACTTTCATTATTTAGAAACTGTAAATGTCAATAACACATATATCTACATTGTATTTATTTCATTCATAATTTGATTATCACAAATAGTTAATTTCTGGATTTATTTTGAAGTATGGTTGATGGCCCTTTGATTGCATTTCTTTGATTTGCCGATTTCTTTTGTATATTTGCAAGCATATAAATTTACAGACGATTTTTTGAAAGTATGATTAACATAGCATCTTTTGGTATGGTTATTTTTTTCTCTAAATGTTAACAGAAAAGAACTGAATGATTTACTGATTTTTTAACAAGTTTTTCATTGCAGGTACACATTTTTCTTGCTGAATTTTAACCTTTGTCATTTGTCATCCTCTCAAATGGGTCAGAAGTTGATGCTGATTATATACTGGTACTTGATCGAGATTTTTTTTTTAGATTTTGGGGGCCAAAAATGTATGATAAATGATGAAATTCATCATTCCCACATCTTTGTGACCTCTGTAAATTTTTCTTTAATGTTCAACTTTAATAGCTAATTTAGGATTATATAACAAGAACATATCTTTAATATCCTCCAGATTTTTTAGATTGTTTTCAGAACACATTCTTATGATTTATTTGACCAATTTACAATTGAAATCTTTTGATAGATGTGTTTTAGTATTTTAAGGGGTCGTCATGGCCGTGATCGTATGGTAGTTGGATTTACAACTACATGTACCTATGCAATCAATGCCTGTCACCACTACAGTTGTGAGTTCAAACCCCGTTCACGGCAAGGTGTACTCGATAAATTTTGGCTCTGACTTGCGACAGGTATTCTCCGTGTACTCCGGTTTCCTCCACCAATAAAACTGACCACCACGATATAGCTGAAATATTGTTGAAAGTGGCATTAAACACCATAAACCCCAATCCCAAAATTTTTAATATAAGAGCATATATTTTGTTTGCTTTTCTGCAATAAGTTTGCACTAAGGATTTATCATTCTGACCTTAATATATTGTATCAATATCGATTGGAATTTTCAAAATGAAGAAGTTTTGCAAAATTTTATATTTAGCCTCCCATTGATATAACTTTTTCCCAAATCCAATGTTACACATACATGTATATAGGGTAAGATTGGTTTAACAATATTCCAATTGACATTTCGCTGATAAATTTTAGTATAACCGTTCTGTGGTTGTCTTTGATTGCTTTGGTGGATGTAATTCCCCCCTAATTTCTTATACAGTTGAGTTAAACATTGTAATTAATTATACAAGTACAATAAAACTGCGAGATTATCAACATTTTCCAAAGAAGCTATGATTTCATCACATTATTATATGATGTTAATATCTTTTTAATATTTTTAGACAAAACAGGCCTTAAAAGATGAACTGATGCAGAGATTGACAGAATTTAAATGGAAATGTTCTGGAGTTACTTCCCCTTCATATTGCTTATTAGCATTTCATTTTCACAAAGAAACAATGTATAGACGCACCTTAACAGAATTATGGACTAGTGATGTCTTGTCAAGGAAAAGTAAATGTATACACAAGAGAAGAGTGTGGGTGAATATTGGGTTTCAGAACTCGGACACACCATCGACAGAAGATTTGAGAAGTGTTATTTTGTTGCAACATATAATTAATTTACTGAGCTGTAATGGGTAATTAGATTTATAGTTAATAATATTTTCAAATGTCTGTATAATAGAAGGGGCTGTCGTGGCCATGATCGTATGGTTGATGGATTTACAATTACCTAAATGTATGCAATTAGTGCCTATCACCACTGATGCTGTGAGTTCGAATCCTGATCAGGGCGAGGTGTACAACATTATGTGATAAAGTTTGTCAGTGAGTTGCAACAGGTCTGTGGTTTTCTCCGGGTCCTACTGTTTCCTCCACCAATAAAACTGACCGCCACGATATAACTGAAATATTGTTGAAAGTGACATTAAACACCATAAAAACGACCAACAAACCAATCATTAAAATAGACAAATTGAGTTCAGAACATAAACACAGATTTCACAGTAACATACATGTAAATATATAATTTATATATATTATGAACCATAAGTATGTTTATACTGTACATCTAATTTGCATATTTTCCATAAAACATAATGGGGAAAAGCATCTTTTAAAGTTAAAAAAGTTTCAATCTAGATCTTGACAATATTTACTGCCCCCTTGTACTACATGCCACAGGGGCCGGTAACAATCATCACATAAAATGGCCCAAACCCCTATTTACAGTGGTTTGGGTCATTTCGTGCAAAGATTGTTTTATCCACAGGGGTCGATAACAATCACTGCACAAAATGACTCAAACCTGATAACAATTACTGTACGAAATGACCCACCCTATAGAATCTGATTACCCCTCCCCCCCCCCGATATTTTGGTATCTTCAAACTCTTCAATAGAAGTTTGGTTCATTCCATGTAATGATTTAACGGCCTCTATGTCTTGTACATGTAGCATCAGTTGATCACTTGTCCAAAGGAATTAGTGATAAAAATTATTGCTTATATATGAAATGAAGTATTATTGCTGGTAAATATTAAATTCTTATTTTTCATTCCTGAAATGAAAGTGTTGTATGTGTATTTCAATTCACATGTTTGTTTGCCATATATTATGAGGAAATCTTTTCCACTGTTTACAAAAGGCAAAAAAAAACTACATGTACGTTCAAAATGAATTTCAGTTGTAGTCACTTTTTCTATCCATGTCAAGTAAACTTACAATCTTTTTAACTTCAGTAAAACAGCTTTAGCTTGGCTACCTGAGAATTTATCAATTACATTGAATCTTTTTTCAGTTATGATGTATCATTTATACCTGTACCAATGTCAGAAGAAAGGAAAACCTTATCAAAGAAAATTGGACTGGATCCCTGTCAGATTTGTTCTGATAAAGATTTACCAGTTCAGTCATTTTCTGAAATAGTTGATAAACACAGCTTACAAAAATGTCGATATCTTGTATACAGAGTTATCCCAGTACAATGTGATGGTGGAAAAGGTGAAAATAATATAGTACAGAATAGTGAAGCAATACGAAACTATGAATCAACCGATTGTGATTTGTCACATCAAACTATGACAGAAATACACAAATGTTTAGGCTGGACCAAGGAGAAGAGCGTTTTAGTGGTAGGACCTTGTGATGACGATGTTGGTGTAGATTTAGATTTATTTATGGAAGAATCAAATATCAAGATTGGAAAAGGAAATTATGAAAAAAGTATAAAAAGAGTGTTTCCATCTGGTAGGTTTTGGTATATAAAGCCTTACACATGTACATACAAAGAGGTTTGACAAAGTGGTCACAATCATGATAATACTGAACATTAATTGAACAGAATGATATGCCACTACCTAAAATGGTCACCATTGCTTAGAATAGATATTTCTTCATAATTATGCTGAAAGCATAAATTTTTATCAAGAATGAACTGAATTTTTCAAACCTGTATTAAGAGATCGCCTTTGGAACAAAGGAAAAGTGGTCCTTTAAGACAGGTGATCTCTGAAAAGAGATTAATTTCATATGAAATGTTCTATGACAGGACAAGAAAAATATAACCTTTTGATACAGATGACTGCTTAATAGAGGTGACCGCCTGTTTATGCAATTTAACCTCAAAATAACAATAATATCTTCTTTGATTACCCGGTGCCAGTGGTTTTCTACATGCTGATTTTGATTTTTACCAGATACATGTTGTTTTTTTCTTTCATAATTATACCCGCGCTCCACCGTAGGGGGGCTATACTGTTTTACCTCTGTCCGTCCGTCCAAGATATTTTTCGTTGCATTTTTCTCAGCAGCTATTGATGGCAGAAATCTAATATTTGGTCCCAAGACTCATATAGGTATGCCATATTGTGGGAAGCGTTTTTGGACCTGTCAGATTCCTACTTCCTGTTTGCCGACTTAGTTAGTTTTTATACACATTGAACATATATGAGGGAGCATCACAAGTGAGCATTAGTTCACAGTTCATCTTGTTGGAACGCTTTCATGGTATACATTTTTCTGATATATTATATTGTATTTTTAGTTTCCATTAGAGAAGGCCCTTGTACAGACATAATGAAAGAAGTTTTAAACCTTCAGAATTCCTTAGAACAGGTAAATACACACATCGTTTTGAGATCTCTTACTGATAAAAAAAACATTTTACAAGTAGCAGTGGTCAGTTGTTTATGTTAGTGATTTTTACCTGGATATTTATTATTTTTTAATAAAAATTTAGGTAATGTTTGATGTCAAGCTCATAGATCATTACAGAATATACATGTAGTTATATTACGGTGTGTTTACATGATATGACTGTCTATCTGTTTTTTATCTCTGGCAAATTGTTTAGTGCTTACACGGCAACAAATATTGTAGGGTTTCTTTTTTTGTTTTTTAAGTTTCTTGAATCTAATTTGACCCAAATTTTAATATTTTACAAAGTTGTTAAAACAGCAAAGTAACCTTATGTTTTCAGACAGCTGGTGGTGTTGTTTTACATTTAAATTCAGAGAAAAGATTCTACCATCAACAGCAGGTTGACCTGTTATGGAAAGCATTATTTGGAGATCAAAATATTCAGCAGGTAATTAATTGTGTGATCAAAAGTGAACATATATGTCTCTATGAAAATCAGAAAATAGTTAATTTTAGTTTAGAATAAAATAACCACTCTATTTTTGAGATGTCAAATCAAAGTTTGTGTGGAAAATGAACAATGATTTCTAACACTGAATTTCAAAGCGTATACAAAAAGGGTTTGTAAAAAAGGAAGAGTATCCATAAAAATAAGATTTTGCAAGGGAATGTGCTATTCTAGTGTATTTTTGAGCTATAGATAAATTGTGACTTGTGCATAATTTCTGTTAAGATACATATAACTTTCTCATCTAATGGAATGCCTACAAATTCTTCAAAAACAAAATTTAATTGGTGAGAAAAATTTGGAGGATTTGATTTGAAATGTGATGGATAAATATTGAAAGCCAAGCATGGGCTTGTGCCAGAATGCTATGGACAAGCAGCTTTATAATACTTGCTTATAAAATCTAAGATAAACAGTGATTGAGAATAATTAAGTAAACACAGCAAAACTGACACACCTAACAAAAATCTATGACGTTAGTTTTTCGAACTTAGGTAAGATAATGCAACTGATTGATTTAGATTTATGATGTTTAATGCCACTTTCTACAATATTTCAGTTATATCGTGGTGGTCAGATTTATTGGTGGAGGAAACCGGACTACTCGGAGAAAACCATCGACCTGCAGCAAGTCACTGACAAACTTTATCATATACTGTTGTATCGAGTGCACCTCGCCATATGCGGGATTCAAACTCATAACGTTAGTGGTGATAGGCACTGATTGCATAGGTAGTACCATATGATTACAGCCACGACTGCCACTTTGCAACTGATTGAAGTTGGACAGGCTAAGACAAGTGCCAGGTAGTTTTTAAAAGTAATTCATTTGTTTTATTAATAGTTATTAAGGCTACTTCTGTTATACAGGTTCACATAAACTATAATTTAGTTACCAGTAGACAGGGAACCAATGTTCAGAAGTTAGTGGATGCTGACGAATTTTTAAGGTTGGTTTTCAATTTGACGTGACTCTTTTGATATTTGTTGTCCTATTTATCCAGTTATCCTGGTATATGTAATAGTATACATCCAGAACCATTATTTATAATAGAATGCTTTGTGTTTAAATTTTTTTATCTTCTGGAATAGCATCCAGATGGATATGGTAAATGTCAGCATTGGGATGTTGTATGAAAATACAAAGTGAATAAAACATTCACTTTTCAGCCCATAAACAGGATGAATACTTAATTTTCACCATTCCATATGTATATATCCTTTTTATACCCCCACTCCCCGGAGGGGGAGGGGGGTATACTGTTTTACCTCTGTCCATCCTTCCGTCCGTCCGTCCCAAGATATTTTTCGTCGCATTTTTCTCAGCAACTATTGATGGCAGAAATCTGATACTTGGTCACAAGCTTCATATAGGTACCCCATATTGTGGGAAGCGTTTTTAAACCCATCAGATTCCTACTTCCTGTTTGCCGACTTTGTTGATTTTTATACACATTGAACATATATGCTCATTTTTCGTCTCATTTTTCTCAGCAACTATTGATGGCAGAAATCTGATATATCGTCACAAGCTTCATATAGGTACCCCATATCGTGGGAAGCGTTTTTTGACCCGTCAGATTCCTACTTCCTGTTTACCGACTTAGTTGGCTTTTATACACATGTTTCGTCACATTTTTCTCAGCAACTATTGATGGCAGAAATCTGATATTTCGTCACAAGCTTCATATAGGTACCCCATATCGTGGGAAGCGGTTTTTGACTTGTCAGATTCCTACTTCCTGTTTGCCAAACAGCGGGGGTATCATAAGTGAGCAGTAGCTCACAGTTCATCTTTTTCTTTTAGCCATTGTAATGTCTGTCCTTCTTTCAATCATGGCTTCTGATTACAACTTTGTGGCTTCTGATTATGACTTTGTGGCTTCTGATTATGACTTTGTGGCTTCTGATTACGACTTTGGTATCTTCAAACTTTTCTTAAATCTTTCAGCATAAGATTTCAACAGATGAAAGATGCAGCTATCGTGAAATATGGAGACAAAGTGAAAGGTTTGTATACATATATTGTGGAATTTTAAATTATTTAATTAACTGTACAATAACAGTCCATCAGCAAGTAGACATAGCAAATGATTATTCACACACAGACACACCTGCTTTAGTGACCACCTCTTTTAAGCAATAACTTGTGTTATGTGACTTTGATTCTAATTTTCCTTCACAGTGCATTTCTTATTAACTAACATGTCTACCACCTGTCTTATTTGACCCTATTTCAATGTTCCCTCGAAAGGGCAAATAAGACAGGTTTGACTGTGTTTTAGATATTATTAATTCAGAGTTTAACTGTATTTTTATGCATTATACAGTTAAGTATCCCTTTATTATATAGGGATCCTCAATTAAAATACCGCTTAACCAATTCTTTTCAAACTTTAACACAATGCTGTGGACTATTAAATACAGGTTAAGTTCAATTACGGTGTATTTCACATTTACTGTTCCTGAGTTATTGACTTTTTCTCTTAGAAAATAGGGAGTTTTTAGGTTTCCGGATGATATTTAAAGTATGGCTCAACCAAATCTTTTCAAACTTTAACACAATGCTGTGGACCATTAAATACAGGTTAAGTTCGATTACGGTGTATTTCACATTTACCATTCCTGAGCTATGGCCCTTTTTCTCTTAGAAAATAGGGACTTTTTAGGTTTCCGGATGATATTTAAAGTATGGGTCTAACAAATCTTTTCAAACTTTAACACAATGCTGTGGACCATTAAATACAGGTCAAGTTCGATTACGGTGTATTTCACATTTACCATTCCTGAGTTATGGCCCTTTTTCTCTTAGAAAATAGGGACTTTTTAGGTTTCCGGATGATATTTAAAGTATGGCTCAACCAAATCTTTTCAAACTTTAACACAATGCTGTGGACCACTCAATACAGGTTAAGTTCGATTACAGTGTATTTCACATTTACTGTTCTTGAGTTATGGCCCTTTTTCTCTTAGAAATAGGGACTTTCAAGGTTTCCGGATGGTATTTAAGGTATGACTCAACCAAATCTTTTCAAACTTTAACACAATGCGATGTACCATAAAATACAGATTAAGTTCGATTATGGTGAAATTGACATTTACCGTTCATCAATTATGGCCCTTTTTCTGTTAGAAGATAGGGACTTTAAAGGTTTCTGGATGAAAATTTGGAATGCGGGAGTATGTGATCACCAGATCAACTTTCTCTAGTGTTTAACCAAGGAGCATTCATTGCAGTCCATAAAGATTTCAGGTATCTACACCTATATAATTCACCTGTACATTTAAGAAGTTGTTATTATTTTTTGACAGGCTCTAATTGGGAAGATACAATTTACAGTTTGACAGTTGCCAGTTTGAAGTTTGAATTTCTAATGACAAACCACAGAAACATGGTAGGATTAACAATGGTTACTGAAAATAAAAAATAAAAAACCCAAAACAAAAAAATTAAATACTTCATTCTAGTTGTTCTTGTCTATAACACTTGCGACAGGTCGGTGGTTTTCTCTGGGTTTTCTCCACCAATAAAACTTACCACCTCAATATAACTGAAATATTGTTGAAAGTGGTATTATTCACCATAAACCCACCCCAATATGATTTGCATTATAAATTTTAATTTTTTTTTAAACTAAATTTCAACTTTTGTTGAAATTTCAGTAGTCTAGTTTTGATACTGAAACAAACAAGTTTCTGAAAGATTTGAATTTGCTAAATGGGTATTAGATTCAACAAAGTCTTATCAAATTGAATCTGTGATGTATTGGTGATTAAATTCCTGCTCAGTTATTACCAAGATTTACAAAAGACATCACTCATGTACAAAGCTGTTCAGCAAATAGAGTTTAGAAAAAGAACTCATGGGCATGAGAGTCAGAAAGTCTTATCTGCAATTTGAAGTTTATAGGGCTACACATAAACGTACTCCACACCAAAGAATTTAATTTAATGAAAAAGACATTAAACCTTAAATGTACAATAAAAAATTATATATTTGTAGTATATGAACAATGATTTCTCTTTTCTGTCTTTAACTCAATTCCGTGTTTCACAGGTCAAGTTAGATTTATCTCAAGGCCAAGAGTTTGGAGGAGGTGTTGATAACAGGGCTGGGGCATTTGTGATGTATAATTGTGCAAGGCTGTCAACTCTCTTTAAACATTTTGAAGACAATGTTTCAAAAGGTATGTAAAAATAAACTAATACTGTTAACTTTCCTGGTACAAGAGAGAGAGAGAGAGTTATGGTGTTTAAAAAAATGTTATAATTACCAGGAATTTAAAAATATGAGTTATGGTTATGGTGTTTAATGCCACTTTCAACAATATTTCAGCTATATTGTGGTGGTCAGCTTTATTGGTGGAGGATACCAGAGTACCCGGAGAAAACCACAGACCTGTCACAAGTCACTGACAAACTTTATCACATAATGTTGTATCGAGTACACCTCGTTTCAGCTGGATTCGAACTCACAACATTTGTGGTGATAGGCACTGATTGCATAGGTAGTTATAAATCCAACTACCATACGATCATGGCCACGCCGTCCCAGCTTCCCTGGTACAGTATTTGCTGTTATTATACATAATTGTCCTTTCCTGTGTGCCTGCTGTCTCTCATCATTACTAAGCTTCTATTATGTTCATTGGATGAGGAGTGTGGAATTGTCATGCCTGATTCGTCTGACCCGTGTAAAGAACCTGTCGAACAAGTATAATCATATTACTATCTAGATTGTCCTGGGACAGTTTAAAAACAGCAAGGCATAACAATCGTCTGAGTAAAGTGTTCTGGTAACATGTATGTTTCCTTAATAATAATTTAAACATCGCAAAACAGGGAAAAGACCATGTGAACATCGCCTTTGTCCCAGTTTTTAAACCTCATACACATAAAGTTTATTTTTAGGACACTGCACTAATATTGTGTATGCTCTAACAGTTTCTGAGTTATAATTGCATCATCCATGAGTACACAGAGTATAAAAATCAAATGACTATAACTCGTTTGAAGATTTGTGTTACTTTAATGTTAATAATGGTGCCAATAAAACTGACCGCCACGATATAACTGAAATATTGTTGAAAGTGGTGTTAAACACTATAAACCAAACCAGACCTAATGTTAATATTGCATACAAATTTGAACTTGATATGTTTTTGATTGTTACAGGTGTGTATCCCCCATTACCAGATATTAGTCATATTGATTTTTCAACCTTAAGAGAAGAGGTAAGATTTGTTTGTTTGTTTCTTTGCTGTTTAAGTCACATTTCATTTAATGTAATCGATAGCGAGATGGCGATTTCATTTGTGTCCTTTTTGACTTATATATTAGCACCTTTTCAAAACCTTGGGGTCTTTTGTTTTTGCAGTAGCTGCTATCTTGGAATAAAGAACATACACTTTGAAGAGAACTATCCATTGAACATTCTCTCTTTCAATTTGAAAAGCAATTTTGAAATTATTTTTTTTGCAAACGTTGATGCTGATGCACAACAGATTCAAAGTGATAATAATACCGGTACATCACATGACCTTTGGGTTAGCTGAACTAAAAAATAGATAATGTGAGAAGATTCAGAAATGTACAACCATTTTGCATAAAGAGGTAGAATATACTGAAATCTGACCAAAAAAACTTGTTTTGGCATGAACAAAATTGATGGGGTAAAATATTTAAATGTAACTACTATTAAATTCATGTAATAACAAAATAACAACTGTTTTTTTTTTTTTTTTTTTTTAATAATTTGCAAAATCATAGCTCTAATTTTTAATAGAAATGCTTCAGAAATTGACAAATTGAATTAATGTCCAGGAAGCAAAAATTACATTACCAGAACTGCATTATTCGCATTGAATATTAACAATCTTTATTTTTTGTATATTTTCAGGATGAGTGGGAATTATTTTATAATTATATATTTGTCTATCCTGACCTGATTGTAGAAACAACAGAACAGTTTCTTCCTGAAAATAGTATTATTTCTAAAATTCAAACTCATAAGGTAAATTATGCCACATACTTTTGAACCACTTTATTATGGGTCATCATAATGATATTGAGGACTTGGATGAAACTGATACATATTAATTATTAGTATTTTTTACAAGACAAGGATTATCAGATCCATATCAGATGAGCTCGAAGAGCGAATCTGATATGGACCTGATAATGCTTGTCAAGCGAAAAAAAATACTAATAATTTTTTTATTGGTAATTTCACAATTTTAACACAGCTTTGTGATTTTTTTTGTTGTGTTTTGAACTTTTTTTTAATACTAATCATTTTTGTATCGGTAATTTCACAATTTTAACACAGCTTTGTGATTTTTTTGTTGTGTATTGACCTTTTTTTTTAATGAAAGCCAAGATTTATTGACGTCACGTTAGACCGCGCATGACAAATGACCAACAGCTGATAATTTCTTGTATCATGAGTCGGTGGTTAACTGAACGTTGTTACTAAATTTATCGGGTAGTAAAGATCAAAGGAAACTGTAACAAATTACTGATAAAAGGATTTATCAATTCATGGTTTGGTTTCTGGTGTTTAATGCCATTTTCAACAATATTTCGGCTATATCATGGCGGTCAGTTTTATTGGGGGAAGAAACCGAAGTACCCATAGAAAACCACCGACCTGTCACAAGTCACTGACAACATTTGTCACATAGTGTTGTGTCAAGTACAAGTCACCTGAGCGTGATTTTCAAACTCACGACTTCAGTGGTGGTAGGCACTGATTGCACAGGTAGTTGTAAATCCAACTACCATATGATCACGACCACGACGGCCCCTTATTATCATTTCATGAGAATGAGATTCATGACAATATCTGGATCTAGTGATTTGGATTTCCATTACCAAACCTCCTTTCTTGTAATAAACCATTTGCACATTTTCAACTTGATTCTAAAATTATATGTCCATTGTTGTCTGTCTGTCCTTCGTATGTCATAAACCCTCCATTCAAGATGGATGCTGTTACTAAAAATAGAAACTTCTTTCATTGTCTATTGCTACTTTATTGTAAGTCAAAATGAGCTCAAATTTAGACTGCAGTTACATGACAATAAATAGATCAACATTTCTTCCAGGTATTCTGTGAATTTTTTCTTTGAGCTAATTAATACAGATAAAATTAAAATCTTCTGCTTAGAAACTTGAGCTTAAATTATCTTTCATTGGTCCACTTCCTGAATTATGTGTGATACCCCCATTTTCTATTAACTTTAGAAGTGAAATTGAAAAACAGTTGAGTGATTACTTGCTCCTGAGGGCCTCTAATTTACAAAGATTTCAAGTAGTATAAAAATATATGTTTCCTTCCTTTTCGGACAATCCGTGTTTGCCACTTAACAAAGTTTTCCAATCTGACTACCATAAAAAAGCCTTGTATTAGGTTTTTTTCTCCCGATATTTTGTGAGCCAAAAGGGGAGTGGATAATGCACCAATGCTGGTAATGGAGGGCTGTTTACGGGTACATCAATTTGGTCTAGTAAATAATTGTTATATTCGTAACCACTTGAACACTGTTATTACAAACTTGCTTACCTTGGGTCAGTTAAATTGTTTAACCTTTGATTAGATTTGTTATGTCGTTGTTAACATTCTTTATGACATAGGGATGGGAATGTGGAAACATGCAAAACAATTCACGGTAAATATTTGCTCAAAATACCGATATCGATAAATTAATTATTTTTTTTATTTTACGTTAGCGGTAACTTGCAAAGCCAGATATGACAATTCATGACAAACTTTTCAGGTCCATATGATGCCAACGCTTAGTGAAAAAATGGCTTTTGACATGAGACGGTAAAGGTAATAATACGGTAGGAATGGCCTTTACCATAGAAATAGAAATGTACACGTCTTTTAATGTTGATAACATTTTAAACTTATTTAAGCAAGTATGCACATTTGTAATTACAGTCAGACCTGTGTTAAGAGGTCACCTTTGGGACAAAGAAAAAGTGGCCTTATAAGACAGGTGACCTCTTAAAATAGGTTTAATACGTATGAAATTTTCTACGACAGGACAAGAAAAAGATTACCTTTTAATACAGGTGACTGAATGGGGAGGTTTGACTGTATTACTAAAATGGTTAGAACATTTTCTAATTCCGTCTTTGAAATTGATTATTTTAGGTGTGTAACTTCCTGATTGGTTTAAGTAGACATCTAAGTTCCTACTACAGCAGAACACATGTTTTAGGTGTAAGTAAAACTCTTTTTTTTATACACTCAAAAGTAAAATTTTAATATAAAAATACCTCTGGTACACTTTTTCCATCTCTTTGTTTATGTACTATTGAAAATATTATAGTCGAACTTGTTTGTGTCGAACACTCTTTATTCGAATACTACGGATGTCTCGAAGTTGCCGGCCGATCCCGATCTATTTTCCTATATTTCTATATCATTTCAACACTGCTAATTCGAACATTCTTGAGTCGAATACACTGGTTGTGTCGTACACTTTTTATAGCCCCAAAATCGGAAAATTATGTAATTTACTCTTTTTTTAGTCGAACTTCGAGTCTTCATGTCTTTTCCTTCACTTCCGTAAATCGAATTTCTTGTGTTATGCAAAGTTATGACTTCATGTTCTTTAAATCTGTGTCATTGATGTAAATCCAGTGTTTTTATTACAATTTTTGACAGTACACAACTTGTAAACAATAAAAATACACAGATTTGTGTGTTAATTAAACAGCTGATCGATAACAGCGTGTCAAGGGCTTAGTCAAGGTTCATTGATTCGCAAAAAGGTAAAAATAGCCATCATGAATGGGGTATGACAAAGGGTGAAAATAAAAACGAAATAAAAATTGAAATGCACGTTTTGTTGGTCAGAATTTCATTTTACAGTTGAAAACAGATGTAGCTAAATTTTAGAAAAAATATTTGACTGAATTATTACACGACATTTACGATGTTCACTTAGAAATTCGAAAAATGAATGGTTTGTGTTTTACTCACACGAAACGATCTTTTAGAAAGATTTTTTAAATGGAAACATCTTCGATCTTCAAAATGTTTGTATTCCTTTTAAATTTTTTAATTTTACCAAAAAATTAATTATCACGCTAATTAAATTCATAGCTTTAGCACATTAATTCTTAATTAGAATAATCACAGGAAAATTGAGCACTACAGCTTGGGAAACTCAATTTTTGACACAATGCTAGCGTGGAGTAATACAAAAATCAAAAGGTTATTAATTAGCCTAATTAATGAGGTATGGGTGAACACTAATCACAATTATGATAACTAAAATGTTGAAAATAATTTATTCCTTTTTTATTTTTATCCATATTTAAACCGGAAATGATCCCTGGAGTGCAAAATTAATTACATTATAATTTTTTACACCTGAAACAAGTCATACATACACAGACGTAGCGAATAAGTAGCACACGTTAAACCGGAAGTCAACTTTACAGGTAAACATCGAGTAAACCGGAAGTCAAAACTGCTTACGGATGTGTCGAAGCACCGGATAAGTCGAAGTTTTCTTTGAGTCCCCCGAACTTCGACACAACCGAGTTTCACTGTACATTAAAATAGTTGAAATTTACATCAGATTGATTATCAAGCAATTAATTTCATAATTTTAGTACTCAGACAAAAATACTCCATTTCCAGATATAATCATTTCTTTAATTTTTGTCATCATAGCTTTTACCATTCTATGAAAATAAAGTTTAAACAGTGATGGTCTAACAATTCCACCACTTTCAACAGAACAAAGGGGCACCTCTAAACAGTGTTGGTCAACGATTCCACCACTTTCAACAAAACAAAGGGGCACCTCTAAACAGTGTTGGTCAACGATTCAACCAATATCAACAAAACAAACAGGCACCTCTCACCTCAACTCATTTAACATAAAAAATACTATGACATATGATGTTGGAAATCCAGGCACAGGCTTGGTTTGTTGGTGTTTAATGCCACTTTCAAGAATATATCAGTTATATCGTGGTGGTCAGTTATATTGGTGGCAGAAACCTGAGAACCAGGAGAAAACCACCAACCTGTCGCAAGTCACTAGCAAATTTTATAACATAATGATGTACACCTCGCCCTGATCGAGATTCGAACTCACAGCATCAGTGGTGATAGGCACTGATTGCATAGGTAGTTGTAAATCCATCCACCATACAATGACGGCCACGACGGCCCCGGTACTGGCTTGGAACAGGCAAAATATGTGATGGGGTTAAACTGGCAAATGAGATCTCTACCATCCTCTATCAAACTGAATTTCTAATGGCAATACATATATATAAAAATATATAGTAATGTGACCCTTGAAAAGTTAACTCATCAAAATTGCTTCAAGTCATTTGGACATTCTAACATTAATCTACAGTATAAGTTTTTCTCAGAAAGTAATGCAAGCTTTTCTGCCTCTCAAATCTTTGTAAAGATTTCATGAAATTAATATTCATTGGGGCAGGGAGGGTTGTACCTTTAATAAAACTTAATGAAATTATTTTTTAGAATTGCCTTATACGTATATCAATGATTGATAATATTAGCTTTGATAACTCTGGTATATGTAATTCTTATGTTTCCTGCACACATGTGTCAAGTATTTACACATGTGTTTCTTTTAATATAAGCAAATCTCCCTCATGGTGAGGTGTACTTGATACAACATTATGTGATAAAGTTATGTGATAAACCTGGTCGGTGGTTTTCTCCGGATACTACGATTTCCTCCACCAATAAAACTGAAATATTGTTGAAAGTGGAAAAAATCTCAATGATCCTGACCCTGATATAAGAAAAATAATTATCTAGTATTGTTTTTCCTTACTCTTCCAAAGTTCTAATTTTGTTGGTGCATGAAAGTTTTATTTTTTGTCAATTGTTGAGAGAGATATTCACTGATTTTTTTTGCATTTTTAATCATTTTGATTTCAGGAGAATCGAACACATCTATTGCCAACCATGTATGCCAGATTATATTTGTTGAAGATCATCCATGGAATGATGTGTCATGGACTCCATCAAATGGGAATTGTACCTCTAAACCAACTGTAGATATCTATGGAATGAAGTGTCATGGACTTCATCAAATGAAAATTGTACCTTAAAACCAACTATAGATTTCTATGATTTCCTATGAGGAACCCACAGGAGAAATTTTAATTTTCTTTGTAATAACCGGTGTTTGTATCCATCCTGAAACAATTTTCTATAAATAGTTCTTGAAGAAACACTACGCCTTGTTCTTGTATTAAATCTGACTGTAACGTCCTTAAGAGTCCACCTGTGGTTGGTCTTAACACTCCGGATCAACACTCTATCATCACAATCTGTCAACTTTCTGTATGTTGTAAGATCACTGTCATTACTTAATAATTTTCATAAAATTGTGAGTTTGAATCCCGCTGATGGCGGGGTGTACTCGATACAACATTATGTGATAAAGTTTGTCAGTGAGTTGTGGCAGGTTTGTAAATAGAAAATAAAATAATATGTATTGGTATTGGTATTTCATTGACCACAAGTTTCAGTAATCTATGGCTAATACCATCTGTTCCAGTTGCTTTTTTTCGGATATAAATATTTTAATATTGTCAGCTATTTTGTGGATGTCAGTTTCAATTAGGTTTTGTATAGTATTCTGTCCGTCAAAGTGGTGAAATTCCTGAATGTCATGTCTAATTTTGAAATGGAACGGAATTAGTAGTTGTTTAAAATTATCATAAAAAACTAGGTCATATAAAGACTTTATTGTCAATTTCACTAAAAAGGGAATTGAAGTTAGTTGATAGTTCCTTGTGATGATTTGATAAGCATATATAATGCATTAATTACCAGCAACAGACAGGCCTCACATTACTGCAAAAGACAGAGAAATAAGGTTAACATTATGAAGTAATTGCCAAGGAAGACTTTGAGAGTAATTTAGAGAAATTGATGGAAGCACCAAACTAATGATATTTCGTGGTATGTCGGATGTAAACCGTGGTTTGTTGTTTGGT
The DNA here is from genome assembly GCA_002080005.1 of Gigantidas platifrons. Lineage (NCBI taxonomy): Eukaryota > Metazoa > Mollusca > Bivalvia > Mytilida > Modiolidae > Gigantidas > Gigantidas platifrons. Next base: position 213,139 of record MJUT01034735.1, read on the forward strand.
CTCATTGTCACAAATTTATTTTTCGGTATACAAATCTTGGTTTGGTTTGTGGTTTATGGTGTTTAATGCTCCTTTCAATAATATTTCAGTTATATCGTGGCGGTCAGTTTTATTGTTGGAGGAAACGGAGCACCTGGAGAAAACTACTGACCTGTCGCAAGTCACTGACAAACACCATCACATTATGTTGTATCAAGTACACCTCGCAATGAATGGGGTTCGAACTCATCCATGTTAGTGGTGATATGCACTGATTGCACAATTAGTTATAAATCCAACTACCATATGATCACGTCCACAACAGCCCCCTACACAACTTGGACTGGGAAATAAGGAAATCAGTTAATAAACTACATATTTTCATCAGGAGTTGAACAGCTTTGTAACAAGGTATGCCAATCACATAAGCTCAATATACAGATCTTTTAGCTGATCTTCATCAGCATTTTATACCACCAAAACCATGAGGACTTTGATTCTCTGTCAGTTGATCCCCAAATGATGAGTGGAGAATATAGCCTGATCGGCTGTGAGTTACCAATGATGCTATTTTTTGACTCTGCAATTATTATACAGTTTATTGAGTAAACTTATGCTACAACTTTATTTCTTCTTTATTCAGAAATGTCAACTCCTATAAATTTGTAGATATTGCAGCTAAGAAGAAGCTTGGCTCACATTCTCGGGTCAACTGACAGAGAAATCATCCTAACCATGAATTATTCATGTCATTTAAAACATTTTAAAATGAAAAGTTCCGACACCTTGTTCTACAGCAAAATCACAATATTTTTAAAGAACATGATTTCCTTGCAATTTATTTTGAAAGAAGAGGAATGGGCGGGGTCCCAATCACAGGGGCTTGTTTTTAAGACATATATATATATATTTATAACTTTTTGGGGGTATAGTAATAGGAGTGCAAAGTTATATATATATGTCTTAAAGACAAGCCCCTGTGGTCGCAATTGCACGTGGGTTATCGAAAATAATAGGTGCCATTACCATTAGCAGAAATTTAAAATGGCAAACAAAATAATCAGTTGAAATTGTTCTATAAAATTTAGAAGTAAAATTGAAGACCTCCCACCTCATATAATTAAACACAAAGTGTACAGAGAGACCATCATGATGTATGGTAGTTGGATTTACAACTACCTATGCAATCAGTGCCTATCACCACTAACTTTGTGAGTTCGAACCCCGCTCAGGCAAGGTGTACTCATACAAAATTATTTGATAAAGTTTGTCAGTGACTTGTGACAGGTCGGTGGTTTTCTCCGGTTTCCTCCACCTATAAAATTGACAGCCAGATATAACTGAAATATTGTTGAAAGTGGTGTTAAATACCATAACCTTAATCCAAAATGTATGTTGTGCTTGTCTTTACACTGTGATCCATTTATGAAAGTTATGTTGTTCAAGGCAGTCAGCAATCTCTTCTAGTCAACTTGTTCTTTTATTCATGTGGGGCATACTTCATACAGTGGGAACAGCATAATGTAATGGTTAAGTGCTCGCCTAGCGTGCAGTAGATCGTGGGTTCGGGTCAACCAAAGACTTTAAAATTGGTATTTTTTGCTTCTCCGTTATGCAAGTAGCATTAAGGAGTAAGAGCAAAGACTGGTTGCCTCAGAATCAAAATAATATGTCCGAGTGGGGCGACATGTCTACCCGCAGACTGTTGTTTCCAGGGGCGGATCCAGGATTTCAAGTTAGGGGGGACACTTAAAATAATCTTTGGGGTATTTCGTGTGAAAAATCACGATTTTACGCAAAAATCATATTTTTTTCCAATTTTAGGGGGGCGCCGGGTGCGCCCACCCCCCTGGATCCGCCCCTGGTTTCAGTCAGTTAGCACTATCAAAATCCAATTCAGCGTGTTGATCTACTGCAAACCGGACATCATTAACATTGCATGTAACTTGTTCTCGCCATGGTATAGCTAAAATATTGTTCAATTGGTGTTAATCAACAGCCACATACTCATACAAGCTTCTCAACAAAACGAAAAGAAGTTGCTCCGATTCTTTAATTTAAAATTTCGCTATATAGATGTCCTTTCACTAAATAATTTAATAAAGTTTGGTGATTATGTTGGTTGCATCAGTGGTTCCTAAAGGTTAATTTGATGTCTTCACCTAAACAATTGTACGGTCTCCTCCAGGACTTGGTTAACCTTTGCAGATGACCACGGGCATGTTCTTCTACTTCTACTCTATACTGTTGATCTGCAGCGCGATATGCATTACGCAGATTTTGGTGAGCAAGCGTCAACCATTGTGCACGGGTTAAAAACTGGTAATACCAGCAAAATTTACAATTAAAAGCAATATGTATACAGATGACGGTGTCAGATGCCTCCACACAGCTTCCCTGAAGCAGTCTGTGGTTGGTGCCTGAATTATATCTGATGGTAGACTGTTCCAGTCAGCTATAGTTTTGGGTATGAAGCTGTTCTGATAAGCATCTGTTGAAGTACTCAATCTGGAAAAGCGGTTCTGATGATACTGTCTTGTATTTCTTGATGGTTTTCTGACATAATCTGGGATGGTCACTGCAGCTTCTCCATTGATGGCTTTGTGAAATAATATTAGTCTTGCTGCTTTCCGTCTGGTCTCCAGTGTTTGCCATTTTAAGTCCTGCATGATCTTCGTTACAGTTCCGGGTTCTCTGCTATATGTAGATGTTACGAATCGAACAGACCTTCTTTGAACCATTTCTAGGTTGTTTATGTGTTTTTGCCTATATGGGTCCCATACCACTGATGCATATTCTAAGTGCGGTCTGACTAATGATTTATATGCTTGTTCTTTTATGTCTTGAGGGCACCTATGGATGTTTCTTCGGAGAAATCCCAACGTCCTGTTTGCTTTAGATGTGACTTTGTTGATATGTATCTCCCATCCTAGATCTTTGGAAAGTTCAACACCGAGATAGGGATAATGATTTACAGTTTCCAGTTGGTGTCCCATCATGGTGTAGTTGACGATTATTGGTGTTCTTTTTCTTGTGACCCGTAGTATATAACATTTTGCTGGATGGAACGTCATCCTCATTTATGACTTGTCGGATTCGTAATAAGAATAACTTCGCTCCGACTCAAAAAGAGGCACCTCGGCCTTCACCTGAGTACTCATGCGGGAAAAACCCCATTGTACCCAATACATGCCACTTCTTTTATTTCAATAGTACTGATTTGGGTTTAGGTGTATGGTGTTTAACGTCACTTTCAACAATATTTCAGTTATATCGTGCGGATGTCAGTTTTATCGGTGGAGAAAACCAGCGACCTGTCGCAAGTCGCTGACAACTTTAATTTATCACATAATGTTGTATCGAGTACACCTCGCCATGAACGGGGTTTGAAGCCATAACTTTAGTGGCGATAGACATTTATTGCACATGTACCATGCGATCACGACCACGACGCCCCTCGATAGTACTGTTCCAGTAAACATGCTGACGCAGACTGGTTGCTCAGTCTAAAGCTCCAAGCATTCTTATAATTTTTATTTTAATTACAACTAAAGATTTTTCATATATATATATATTTTTTTATTTATATGCTGTATTAATAGGATATATGTCTCTGTAATTGGTATTCACTTGCTGCGAATGGCACCGTGTCCGTCGTCGGTAGAAATATTGGATGTTATCAACAGACCATTGATAATTGTAGATATATTCAATTGGCGGAAGCAATGCAAAATACAGTTGAATTGTGAATGCCTCTTACTTGATGTCAGGTTGTGCGTAGCTTCCAGACAAGAACTCTGAACAAACCCAAAAAAAGCTATGAATGTTCCCACTCAAATTCACTGTGAACTTGTTGATAGAAAAATATGATTAATAAAGATTTGCTGCGTTTCCCCTAAAATCCAATAAACTAAAAACGTCAATTTTGTAATAAAATGACAAACAAAAAATGTTACACTGTCGACGATTGGAAACGTTCGAAGTTTCTTTTCTTTTATATGGCTAAAGAAAACACGTATTAAATAGACACCCACATAACCCGTATTTAAATGTAATTTCATTAATAAATAAATTTGTAGCAAATGCTTGAATTTGATTGGTTAGAATTTTTTATCCATCATGTCATATATATAATTTTTAACCGGAAGTCACATGTTGGGGTCTCAATTGGGAAAATTTTTAATTTTAATTCTTTTTAAGCAATTATTATCCGTCAAAATATTTTTAGGACAAGAAAAAAATAATAATTAGGAATTAATTTATAAGGATTGATCTCAATTTTTTTTTCGGTTCATTCGAAATAAACTAAAAAATGTGGTACACACCCTTGAGTAACCCGCATTTTTTAGTTTATTTCTTCATGAACCGAAAAAAAAGTTGAGATCAATCCAAAGGATTAGTGATAATTCACCTATTCATATTTCGCGGCAAAACAACTTTGTTTAAAATCCGGAAGTGCTTTCAAACTGCCACCTATTGGGAACATGTCGGCTGGGTTTTCAGCATCATAACAAACCCGCTTTTTTCTGTTGTGGTTCGTCTTTCAACATTCCTCTATCATTATGTAATTAACACTGTGTGGAAAATGCAAAAGATGTGATGGTCAATGCAATCAAAATCAACCTGTTAACACCCTCATTTAACTTTACATCCATGTGTTGAATCTCAGACATGTCTCCCCCTTTTCTCGACATCATTTTCTGGTACATTTGTATAAATGCATCAATTAGATGACCTCAAATCCAATCAACATAAATAACATAATGCTATCCAGTACTTAACATTACACACACTTGCTCTTGAACTGCAAAAGTAGCAAAATGTGGTAAAAAACTCAATATTTTAGTATATTCTGATTGTGCTGTCATGACAGTAGACTGCTGGTCAGCAAGTAGTTCTCGCCAACTTTATCGTTGAGCGCGAGCACTTGCAAATTTTTGTGTGATTTTTTTCACGACATTAAAGGACGCTGTATCAATCCTTCGTATTAATTTTTATCAAATTTGATCGTGAAATATCATTAAAATGGTACCGGGTCGATTCGCCCCACTAAATCGCTATAATATAATAGTAGATGAAGTCTTTTTCGATAATATTTTGGTAATTATTTATTTATAGTTGTATATTAAAAAAAATATCAAAATAATAAAAATATATGATAAACAACGGAGTTAAAATCATCATGATGTTTGAAGTCCGAGATTCCTCTGCCGTTAGACTTGCTGGGGACGGCAGAGGAATCTCGGACTACTTGATGTTATATTATAATATTTCATAATTATTGGTCAATTATTACTAATTAAACTGCAAAAAAATAATAAAGAGAAATTAATACAAAAATTGAAAATTGTAATTATTTTTATTCTTTGATCTGTCAATTACTAATTCGGCTGCACGATTTACCACACAAGAAATCATATACAATTAGAAAATAATGTAAAAACCAACAAACTAGGATTCAGAGACACTGTACATAATATTAAATCAAGGATTTATATTTTATACTATATAAATCCTTGATTAAACACGTCAAGAAAGCATGTTAATTATGAGGAAGACAAAAATAAAGTACCCATGAACAAGCCTTACAACATTCAAAATACCAAAATTTGTAATGGTATTTTCCATTTTTTAAAGCACTATTAATAAATGAGGGCGAAACGACCCGGATTCGTTAAAATCAGGTAAAAACCTTCCTGCACCCCACATTTTGACATGTCTGATTATCAATAAGGGTCAAGGGTCACATGTGTCGGTACTCTTTATAATAGAAAATCACATAGTATGATCATCGAAGAATCTAGTGACACCATATTTCCATTTTCTTTCATCAAGTCTTTAAGATATAATTAATTACTAATAAGTGTCACTTTGCCTTATGACTCATCCCTACACTCTAAAATACTCATGATTGCAGAATAAAAATAAATTCCATTTGAATGCAAAAGGCTGCCTACGCATGTACTGTTTACATCATCGATTACCTTGACCTCTAATTTCTACATGGATCCTTTATTATCTAATTGGGCATAAAACAAGTATTTGAATTAATTCTATTAAAAATGAAATTATTACCTTTCATCAAGAAAACGAAAATTAAACTGTTGAAAAGGTTGTATTTTACGGAATGGGGTCAGGTTAGCGGCGTGGCGATGGCATGACAGCCATTAAAATTTGGGGTGTAGCAAAGGTTTCTCGACTGCTTCTTTAAAATATTGGATAAAAAAGGTAAAAAATGGAGAGAACTACTCGCTGACCAGTACAGTTATTAGATATTCTACGTTACTTGAAATTCATAGCAAATTACTGCTTTAGAAACTATTTAGCTTTTTGAGTAGAGAAGAAGATGAGCTAAATTTAGAGCTCAGGGGCTGAAAATGATGAAGATCTGGAGACTTTCACATTGAATATTAGCTGTACCCGTGGACCTTCTGATTTTTATAAGTTTATTAAATTCTTTAAACATCTATTGCATTAAATCGTAAATTGTTAAAATTTTCATAAGAAATAAAAAGCGGGAAATATAAAACATGTGAGGGTCCGAGTGACTCAATGAGTTAGGTAGTTGGATTACCTAACAACTTGTACAAGCCTATCACCAATACGATGTGGGTTCATGTCTGGCTTTGTAAATTACAAAAAAGGGTGCACTCGACTCGCAAGTAATGTTTACCAGTTGCTTGCCCATGGCCGGTGGTTCTCTCTGAGTACTCCAGCTTCCTCCACCATTAAAACTGGTCGCCATGATATAGCTGCAATATTGCTGAAAGTGGCATCAAACACCAAAATCAAAATCATATAAAACGTATCTTTTTAATAATTATTTTCTTTGGCGATACACTGTGATTTTGGTTTATGGTGCTTAACGCCACTTTCAACAATATTTCAGATATATCGTGGCGGTCAGTTTTTTTGGTGGAGAAACCCCAGACCTGTCACAAATCACTGACAAACTTTATCACATAATGTTGTATCTAGTACACCTCACTCTGAGCGAGGTTTGAACTCACAGCTTTAGTGGTGATATGCACTGATTGCACAGGTAGTTGTAAATCCAACTACCATATGATCACGACAGCCCTCCGATACACTATGTGACTATCAATGTCCCAGTTGGGGTCATGTCAGGTGTATTTATGACATGTACATCTTAACTAAGAAAATAATTTGTTATTAGATATACAATGTATCCAATGTACATATTGATTCAAAATTAAAAGGAATATATAGAATAAAGATTTTAGAATGGTAATGTATGAAATATTATTGATCAATATTGCTTGCTTTAAATCATAAATTTTGTATATTAACTGTATGCTTTTTTGTTTATAGATGGATAATCACATTAATTGTTAAACAGTTCACAGTACTCCACAATGGAAGAGGAACAACATACAGAAAACCAAGAGGTTGTTACAAATATAAAATATTACTAATTGTGTTTCTGATACCACTATGTTTTATTGTCGAGATGAAAAAAATGCCAAATTACAGGGCTCACCAAACCAGGCGAAGTGGGCGACTTTTTCGTCTTGGTTTCAATGAAATCGCCCAATTTCTGTCAAAAAGCGACGTTTTAGTCGTCCTGTCAGTCTTTTCAAGTCAGTATTTTTTTCACCAATAATCATACTTTTTCTTCAATATTCACATAAAAGGAGCTCCCATGTTCCTGAAATTTGACCCATACAGGGTTTGATGTTCAGTATTTTATTCCAAACTTGTTAATTGCATCCTTTTTAAGATCATTGTGCAGCATGTTCGTTTTGTGAAAGGTAGGGAGACATGAGGTAGTGGGGAAAGAAACGTTAAAATTTGGATCAATTTTTGGAAGTTTCCCAGATTTTCCCTCACTTCGCCCTTAAGTCAACTGAGAGAGAAGTCAAGTCGCCCTCTTTTTACTATGTGGGGTGAGCCCTGAATCGTACAGCATTTGTTAACATTTATTTTGGGGCCATTGTGGCCGTGATTATATGGTGGTTGGATTTACAACTACCTGTGCAATAAGTGCCTAAGGTTCAAATCCCACTCAGACAATGTGTACTAGATGCAACATTATGTGATAAAGTTTGTCAGTGACTTGCGACAGGTCTGTGGTTTTCTCCGGGTACTCCGGTTTCCTCCACCAATAAAACTGAGTGACCGCCATGAAAGGCCCACGATATAACTGAAATATTGTTGAAAATGGCATTAAGCATCATAAACCAACCAACTACAATAGGAAAAGATAAAATGTTGAACAGGAAGTAAAATATGTCAAACATGCTGCTCAAAAATAATCCTGTACCAACCAAGGAAGGAAGTTATGATGAAGTTTGTTTATGTTGTTCTGATATTTCACAATAGGATTTAAAATGTAAATGTACTTTTACTTTTGATGCTTTAATTTAATATTTTTAGGATTTGAATGAACCAGTTCCAGAAATAGACATTTCAGAGGTTAGTTGACACATTTTTAAACATTGTAGCAAAATTGTGGTTTATAGCAGACAGATAATGGTTTGGTGAATTCTGGGTGGGCAGAGGCAGTGTGTGTACAATGTATAGGAAATTGTTATCTCTAGAATCTTTATTCCTTGATAGATTAAAACTAAATTTATATAAGCTATGGATATATGTTTTGTAATATCTTAAAAATGTCATTTACATTTGGAGTGTTACTTTCTATCACCCAGAAGGCATATCAAAATAAGTAAATAGTTTAAACAGACAAAAGATATATCAATACCACAAAGAAGAGTGATACATCCATCACAGTGATTTATCACGCTATGTCTCTGACTGTACTGTATAGGGATTTGAAGATGCAAGTAAAAAAGTATGAAAGTGTTTTACTAGGGCACGAATAAAATAGTTCCTCAGTAGATTCATACCAATTTTAGATACTTGTAACCTATGTATGGAAAATACCTTGGGTGAGTTCAAAAACTATAATTATTTTGTCAAGAAATATAAGAGTTATGCCTTTTGAAGATATAAAAAAAGTTTGAAAATGTTCTTGTTAGCCCATTAGCAAAGTAGTTTCTCTACAGATTCAAACATATATATTTCATTCAATAAGGAGGGCAGTCGTGGTTGTGATCATATGGTAGTTGGATTTACGATTACTTGTGCAATCAGTGCCTATCACCACTAAAGTTGTGAGTTCAAACCTGTTCGTGGTGAGGTGTTCTTGATACAACATTGTGTGATAAACTTTGTCAGTGATTTCGACAGGTCTGTGGTTTTCTCTGGGTACTGCGATTTTCTCGATCAATTAAACTGACTGCCACGATATAACTGAAATATTATTGAAAGAGGCATTAAACACCATAAACCAAACCAAACCATTTAATATGGATTAAGCTGAATAGACCATACAAACTTGCAGTTTTGTTTTGATTTTTTCCTGTTGTTGAAATATTATACCCCCACTCGTAGAGAGGGGGCTATATTGCAATCACCTTGTCCGTCCGTTCACACTTTTGTAACAGATATCTCAGCTTCTACTGGAAGAAATGATTTTATATTTGATATATGGCTTTGTCATGGTGACTTGTACCGTGTCTCCCCTTTCCAGGTTTGCCGCACATCTACTTCCTGTTTACAGTGCGACTTAGAATTTTTCATGTTTGCCGTAATGAAAACTTTCGTAACAGTTATCTCAGCTTCTACTGGAAGAAATTATTTTATATTTGATATGTGGTTTTGGCATGGTGACTTGTACCGTGTCTCCCCTTTCCAGGTTTACCGCACATCTACTTCCTGTTTACAGTGCGACTTAAAAATTTTCATGTTTGCCGTAATGAAAACTTTCGTAACAGTTATCTCAGCTTCTACTGGAAGAAATGATTTTATATTTGATATATGGCTTTAGCATGGTGACTTGTACCATGTCTTCCCTTTTCAGGTTTACCGCACATCTACTTCCTGTTTACAGTGCCACTTAGAATTGTTCATGTTTGCCGTAATGAAAACTTTCATAACAGTTATCTCAGCTTCTACTTGAAGAAATGATTTTATATTTGATATATGGCTTTGGCATGGTGACTTGTACCGTGTCTCCCCTTTCCAGGTTTACCGCACATCTACTTCCTGTTTACAGTGCGACTTAGAATTTTTCATGTTTGCCGTAATGAAAACTTTCGCAACAGTTATCTCAGCTTCTACTGGAAGAAATGATTTGATATATCGCTTTGGCATGGTGACTTGTACCATGTCTCTCCTTTCCAGGTTTACCGCACATCTACTTCCTGTTCACCGTGCGACTTACAAATGAACGAGTGGGGGTATTCTTAGCACGACGTAGCGTGCAACATCTTGTTTGTTTTAATATTTTTGTGACATTTTAGGGAAAATGTAATTGTAACGTTCATAATTGAATTGTTTTTGAACGAAAGTTTATTTGTATTGTTTAGTATGACATTGAGTTGGAGCAAGGTTATGAAATTTTGCCTATTTAGATATGAACTTTGACCTCCACTAACTTTAATGATGTCATACATGTACAATCCTTCACTTGTTTATAAAAAGGTTTTCGGTTTGATCAAAGTTTAATTTAATTTCTATGACTGTTGTACAGTACAGTCAGAGACATAGGGTGATAAATCACTGTGATAGACGTCGTATCACTCATCTTTTGCTCTGTTTAATATATCTCCAAAATTTCTATTTTTATTAAGAGTGTTACCAGCTATCACCCAAAAATACATCAGAAAGTAAGCAAATAGAGTATACATAGCAAAAGATAAAGCAGTATCATTAATGAGAGTGATATGTCTATCACAGTGATTTATCTCTGTATGTCTCTAACTGTGCTTTATAAACAACAGATTTACCCATTTAGACATGTCAAATTGAAACATGAAACACATATTTACCAAGTTTTATGAAGGTCAAGTACATTTTACATTTAATGTTTCAGGATTTGAAAACCATAGTTGAACCAGCTACCAATCAGCAGACAGATGAAGAACTGTCCACCAATCAGACGACAGATGATGAACTACCAATCAATCAACACACAGAAGATGGACCATATGCAGATTTGTTGACTGAGAATGGAGGAGCAACAAGTTTACAGACTGAAGATGGACTAACTACATGTCTGAGCGTGACAGATCAAAATGCTTCAACAGATTCTAGTCTTCCTGGCACTAAGGTATTTGGTATAATAAAATTAAAAGTAAATTTTCTTACTGAAAGTATTAAAACCAGTACTTCATCGTGTGTGTCTCTGGATTGTCCATTGTTTCTCTGTCACCTTAGTTTTCCCCAATGTTTATTTAGTTAAAAAAAATGATGTTGATTTGATTTTATAGACAAAAATAAATCATTTACATACATAATAATAAAAAATGGGACTGGGATGCTTTTAGCAAGCAAAAGCTACCATATTCTGGGTATTTTAGGGGATAAATGTTTCCTGGTGTTTTGTGGTTGATTGTATTTTAAGATATGTCATTTATCATGTGTGTTATTACATATACAGATGCTAGAAACAGAGAGTAAAGTATATAAAGGAAGACCAAGAGGAAGACCAAGGAAATCTGAAACTCCTAAAAAACTGGTAATACTTTTCTATACATAATTCATAAATATATTTGACTATTCTGTATTTACACACACAAGTATTTGTTTCTATTCTTGGTTTTTTCATCATTGATAATTTTGAAGCAAAATTTTCTTTTCATCTTCAACTTTTCAAACGGTGTTCTACTGCCTTGTCTGTCATTTAAAAGAAGTACCAAAGCCTAGAAAAGTTAAGTATAAAAAAAAGGGCAGAAATCAAAGGATTTCACGAAAAAAGGGGGGGCATGTACCTTGTCAGCACAACTCCTCCTAAACGGCTGATTGGATTTTTATGAAACTTTACACACTTGTAGTACACTACCTGCAGATGTGCATGAAGGAATATGGTTGCTGTCCAAAATTTAAAAGGGGAAATAATTCAACTTATACTTTTGCGAAAAGGGGGGGGAGCATGTATCTTGTAAGCGCAACTCCTCCTAAATGGCTTATTGGATTTTTATGAAACTTTACACACTTGTAGTACACTACCTGCAGATGTGCATGAAGGAATATGGTTGCTGTCCAAAATTTAAAAGGGGAGATAATTCAACTTATACTTTCACGAAAAGGGAGGGGGAGGCATGTACCTTGTAAGTGCAACTCCTCCTAAACGGCTTATTGAATTTTTATGAAACTTTACACACTTGTAGTACACTACCTGCAGATGTGCATGAAGGAATATGGTTGCTGTCCAAAATTGAAAAGGGGAGATAATTCAACTTATACTTTCACGAAAAGGGAGGGGGAGGCATGTACTTTGTAAGTGCAACTCCTACTAAACTGCAAGCGGGGGGTATCACTCAGTGAGGTCACTCACAGTTCTAGTTAATGGTTGAGATCCCCACCCCTAAACCATATATATTTATGATCAGGGTGACTAGGCAAATTAAATGCCTTATAGCTCAGGCCCCGGGGGGTCATACCCCACCCCCTACCTGAAGTGAACTTTTTAATGGTTGAGATCCCCACCCCTAAACCATATATATTTATGATCAGGGTGAATAGGCAAATTAAATGGCCGAAGATTTTGACTTGCAACTCGGCTGTTGCATCTCTGATGCTTTCTCGATTTCTTTTTGTTATTCATTGAAGCTTAATTTTATTTGTTACCTAAATAGATTTTTTACCTTTGACTACAGTTTGTGGGATGGGGGGAGACATCTGTTTTTGCGGGCAAAAACAAACTTTAATTACAATATGTGGAGATTTGTACATCATTGAGACATTTCGATTGGACCATTTTTGAGTTATTACCCTTTTTGAAAATGTGTGGGATATACACATCCTTTTCCTAGACACACATAATACACATATTTTTAAGTTACTAGTAAAAACAAAAAACAGACGACAAAATTGTATTTCATGGAAGACTCGCATCTGAGTTTGACTTAATCATCAAAAAGTTTGTATGTACAACTTCTCTTACATTTTATATGGGATTTACAAGATATGTTTATAAAAAGATGAAAGTATGTAATTTCTAATTATTTTTAGCCAAGTTGCAACGAAGTTCCAGTCGGCTGATGTTTTGGCGAAAGGCGGGTGGGCGGGCGTATGGATATCTTCGTTATCGCGATATCGCTCTTAGGTTTTGGCCGCATCAACATAATTTTTGGTAGGAAGCATTATTACACTATTATTTAGAGCGAGTTGGAAATTCAGATTAATCTATTGTTTTTTTCTGGTAAAATCATGGTTTTTTATACGGTTTTGCAAAACCGTATTTACTTGTGGCCTTTCGGCCATTTTTGTTTGTTTACATGACAACCGTCATGATCTTATCAACTGTCGAGACAGAGATGGCTCATCAAAATATAGATCTGGTGCTTGTTAGATAACACTACACTTTGAATGTTACTACTTTTGCAGATTTTAAGATAACTTATCGTGTCTCAAATGGTAAATGTTTAACTATGACAAATTGTCAGGAGGATTAAAATGCCGATATTTATATTGTTTCTCTTGCTTGTATTATTACGCTAGTTTTCATTCATAAAAACATTCTGACAAGTAACGTAAATCAAGGATTTATATAAATCCTTGCGTAAATTAACGACTTGTCCTACATTCAATTTTACGATAAATGCTAGTTGTGTATGTTCCGTTTTCATTTTTTTTGACATTGTATAATAATGCTTGATTTTTGTAACGCTTTGAGTATCAATTATTGTGTAAATAAAGTATTTATGTCGTTTCCTTGTGATGGGATTCCCCTTATAAGCTCATTAATTATTTCCCTCCATATACGACCGAAGTACGACAGTAAACAAAATAGTTCACAGTGATTGTGCGAAAATTTATGGAATCGGTTCTAATTAGTTTAATTTTGAGAACAGAATCAGCATAACAGAAATAATGAAAAACGTGGCATTGACGTAGGACGCTCTTTAAGCCTTTACAAAGATGCGAACAGTTATTGGC
>MJUT01034735.1:240676-261822 GCA_002080005.1 Gigantidas platifrons
AGCTTTTCCTCTAAAGAATCGATTTTTTTATCTTTGTCTCTCAATCTTTCCTTTAAGTTTTCATTCTCAATAGCAAATGAATCAATTTGATCCTGCATCTTACCAGTTTTTTCCTTTACTTTACTTTCAATTTCCTGTGAGAATGATTTTTTAAAAGTTACTAATAATTTGTTGACAATAGATGTAACGAGGTCATTCAGATCACTTTGCTTGACTAAACAGTTAACTGCACTTTCTAGATCAGTCTTGGTACAAGTAGCCTGAAGCGATTTTTTAATTTCACCTAAGTCACTGCGAATACTCATTAAATCAATTCCCTCTACACTGTCTTCTGCTACATCTGAATGAGTTCTTTTGTCACGCTTGGGAGGATTATCTTTAGAAGTGTTCCCTGTCTTTTTTGCTGCAAGCATAGTTTGTACAGTCTTCACACCTTTTTGACTATTATCCCCAGTAGGCATAATGGTTGGTAAATCACTTTAAAAATCCATATCAATAACCTTTAAATGTTGGTTACAAGAATCTGTTTTTCACTGATTAAGATCACAATATTCAATGTTTTTCCACTCAAAAAGCATTTTTATAAAGCTGAAAAATTTCCACACAAGATGGTTCTATTTCTAATGCTGTCTTACATCAAAATCCCGCTTAAAAAAGCCAAAAACTGCAGAGCTGAAATTAACTCACTACTCTAACGGTGGCCATCTTAATCAATCAAATTTAAACTCTTGTCTACAAAAGAAATTCTGAGATGAGAAATTGAATTGTAAATTTAAATTGAAACAGCTGAAAATATATACAGATAAATCAGTTTAAACCATACCATAAATAAACCAGAATATTCTGTGTAACCTGCTCATCAATTTTAGTCTGAGCATCTGATAACTGTTGAAAATTTTACCTGGCTAATCTGATCACCTTTCAATTCCACCCAAAAAAAAAGGGAGGGTCCCAAAGGTGTATGATTTAGACAGGTTTCTATTATTTATAGATTGCACTTCCAATGTTTATACAGATTTTAATATAAAAAAAAAAACAAACACATGCCTATTCTAACACGAAAGTAAATGGACCCACCAATGTTGAATTTACACAAATAATATATAAGACACTCAATAATTTTTTGTTACATTCAGTTTGTCAGTGACTTGCGACAGGTCGGTGGTTTTCTGCGGGTCCTCTGGTTTCCTCCACCAATAAGACTGACCATCACGATATAGCTGAAATATTGTTGAAAGTGGCGTTAATCACAAACAAACAAAACATATTTTCAATCGTTATAATGCCAAATGCTTTATGTATTATTGGTATAACATATTCACTACAGGATGGGCCAATGTTAATGTAATCATGTGGTTGGATTAACATCTACCTTTGAGTTGAGTGCCAATTTACAACTTCCTGTGCAATCAGTCCTTATCACCACTAAAGTTGTGAGTTTGAACCCCTTCATGGCGAGGTGTATTCTATATGACATTATGTGATAAAGTTTGTCAGTGACTTGCGGCAGGTGATTTTCTCTCGGTACTCTGGTTTACCCCGCCAATAAAACTGACAGCCACGATACATATCGTTAAAAGTGGCATTAAACACCATAAGCCAAATCAACCAATGACCTTTTAAGTTAATGAGTTTGATTCCAAATTGATACAAATTTAGAAGATCAAGTTTTTCAGTTATTAGCAGCAGGATAGTGATTTTGCTCGACCTATAATTGACCCCCAAGGTATAACTGAAATATTATTGGACAAACTTGGCTATAAACCAGCCATAGACTGAAATATTATTGTTACCAAAAAGAGACGGAAAAGCTATATAATATTATATTGATTTAAAAAGGGTAAGGGTTGGGCCATTCCTTGTACTTTATCTATCTAAGCATATTTTGCTTTTATTTTCAAGACTAAAACCTTACAAATTAGACTAGTCAAATGTAGTATGAGGGATGGCAAAAGGAGAGGCAGGCCTCCAGGTGCTAAAAACAGAATAAAAGTAGAGAGTATGAGGGATGTCAAAAGAAGAGGCAGACCTCCAGGTGCTAAAAACAGGATAAATATAGAGAGTATGAGGGATGGCAAAAGGAGAGGCCGACCTCCAGGTGCTAAAAACAGGATAAAAATAGAGAAACCAGCCAAGGGTGATGAAGAAAAAGTTGCTAAAAAACCAAGAGGTAGACCACCAAAAATAGAAAACAATACAAACAACACGTCTATGAGTTATCAAGACTTTGTCAGACAAGTTAATGCTGAATTATTGGCTATTAATGGTGCCGATGAGAATACAAAAGATGAAGATGAAGAAAAAACAACTGAAATGGATTTTACTGATAATGAAATGGACACCAGTGTATATAAGAAACGAGGTAGACCTCCTGGTGCAAAGAACAAACAGCATAAAAGTACAAACAAAGCAAGTTCTGTATCTCCGTCCCCACAACGTAAACCAGGCAGACCTCGTGGGTCAAAGGATACTAAACCTAGAAAATCAAGAGATTCAATGGGATTGTCAGACGATGAGATTATGATTAAAATTGAGCAGAGTACTTCAGGAAGTCCAAAGAAGGAACACCGCAGTCCTGGAAGACCTAGAAAAGAATATAAAGATATGGATAGCCCAAATAAGATGATAAAAAGACCAGGAAGGCCAAAAAAAGAACAACAGGATTCTGACAGTCCGATAAAAGCAACCAAGGGTCCAGGAAGGCCAAAGAAACAGCAGGATCCAGACAGTCCAGTAAAAGCAATTAAGGGACCAGGAAGACCAAAGAAACAACAGGATCCGGACAGTCCAGTAAAAGCAACCAAGAGACCAGGAAGGCCAAAGAAACAACAGGATTCGGACAGTCCAGTAAAAGCAACCAAGAGACCAGGAAGGCCAAAGAAACAACAGGATTTGGACAGTCCAGGAAAAGCAACCAAGAGTCCAGGAAGGCCAAAGAAACAACAGGATTTGGACAGTCCAGTAAAAGCAACCAAGAGTCCAGGAAGGCCAAGAAAAGAATATACTGATCCAGAACAAGCCATAAAACCATTGCATGTAAGTCTTTTAGAATTATTTGTAACACTTCTTTGCTGATATTTTATAATACAAATAATACAATTTTAATTGGAATTCAGAGAAAACATCAGCTTCAATATCTGTCCTTAAAACATTTAGACACAGTAATGGCTAAAAGTGATATTTTTTTTCTATGTTAAAACACTGTTACGATTAATTTATGTTACACTTATTATTTACTGAAGGAAGTAGAAAATTAAAAACAAAATCATGTATGCAAATATGTAGACAATTATTCTTATTAAAAGAAAATTTGATCAGTGATGGTCAACAGTACCACCAATATCAACAAAAGGAACAATCATTGAACATAAATAAGGCCATGACATATGACATTTGAAATCCAGGTCCTGGCTTAAGACAGGCACAAAGATGTGGTGGGGTCAAACAGGTTAAAGGGATGCCAACCCTTACCTCTTGATAATTGGATCTTCAACGACAATACAGATAGAAACAAATAATATACTTGCACTTCAATGGACACATGCTAACATTTGTCAAGATCGGCAAGAATGTAATCATCAATTATCTTGACACTTACTAATATATTTATGGTGAAGAAAAAACGAGCTACAGCACATAGCTAATATTTCAACTGAAAGATCAGAAAATATGATTGGTTGGTTGTTTTATGGTGTTAAATGCCACTTTCAACAATATTTCAATTATATTGTGGTGGTCAGTTTTTTGGTGGAGGAAACAGGTGTACCTGAAGAAAACCACTGACCTGCTGCAAGTCACTGACAAACTTTATCACATTAGGTTGTATCAAGTACACCTCAACATGAATGGGGTTCGAACTCACAACTTTAGTGGTGATTGTCCGTTTCAAAAATATTATATTTTTATATTCTTAAACCAGTTTACAAACTATAACATATCATACAATTGTATTTAATACAGATTAAATTGTCTTGAAAAAAATGAATGACACAATGAAATCTTATTGGGATCTCCTGGTTTTTCAATGAAAATATATATTGTTATTTTTATCAACAACATCAACAACAAAAAAGCATATTTACCCATTAAAACTTATAAAATATAAAATGAAGATTGTAAAATAATTTTAAATTGCAATATTACTGTACATATATACCGGCTTGGGCACTATACCTTCCCAGACAACACTATAGGAGAACGGTTTCCTTGTGAGAAGTCCATAATAGGATAATAGATAGCTATGTACTTTTTGATTTTTTATGAATGCTTTCTCTTTAGGAATGCTAAATTTCTATTTTTCTACTGATGAAATTGTCTTCTGCAAAATATTTGGGATGCACACCAAACTATTTTCAAGAAATGTGCAGCCTGAAATAAACTGGTACCAGTTCTTGTTTCTTTCCAAAAATTTGACTGAAAACATTTTGGAATTTTACAATCAGTTCAATTAGCATATGTTATCTTTCTCTCCAAAACATTTCCACATTTAAATCTTCTCTGAAACACTTAAGCCTGTTGAACCGATACTTTGCAGTAATGATTTATTGATAATCATTTAAAAAAAATTCCTCGTTTTGTTCTGATCCGATATCAAAATGGTTGCCACAGGACATAGCAGTTTCCCATAGCATATTTCTTTTCCTAAGAATCCAGAGGACCATTTGAACTGACACCTTGCATGAATGATGTATGTGTAGTCCTCAAAAATATATTCCCCATTTCATTTTGATTTGACATCCAATATGGCTGTCAGGTGACAAAGCAGTTTCCACCAATAAAGCTGACCACCACAATATAACTGAAATGTTGTTGAAATTGGTATTAAACACCATAACCCTAACCCCTAACCCATAACTTGATATACATTTCATATTCTGTCTCAAGTAAAAACATTTATTTCATAATGGAAATTTATTTGATGACACATAGATAGTGTTTTGTTGTTTCAAACAATACATGTACAATTTTACATACATATGTAATTTTCAAAATTTTACATACAACACATTATACAAAATGATATTCGTTTGTATGTATTGTATGTAAATTTCGAAAATTTGAAAATTACAAGATTTTGAAAGAAATGATTTGAGCATAAACATTGAAGCAAGTTTTTTTTATTTTTGTAAATCCAAGCATACATATATATACATGTAATTAAAATCATGTATAAAATCATAATATTTATATAATGGGTTTCAAAATTTGTTTCAGGATGTTTTGTCTCCATCTCCAAACAGAGATTCTCTGTCAGGAAAGAAAAGGGGTAGACCTAAAGGAGCGAAAGGTAGAATCAAAACCAATGATACATCTTCTTTGGATGAAAATAGATTGTCAAGACATTGTAAGGGAGAGATTAGTTACATGGAATCAATGGAAGAAATCATTGAAGTCGTTTTTGAAAGTGACTCTGAAAGTGTTGAAGAAGAAATACCAATAAAACAGAGTGCAGGTAGACCACTGAAGCGAAAAAGAGGACGTCCTTCTCTATCAGAATCAATAAAAAGAAAGAAGGTATGTCTATTGTTATTTTAAATTACTAGACTAACTAGTAATTGAAGCAAATTTGTATGTACTGGCCATTTTAAATTTTGTTGTTATATGACATCAGATATAATTATTTATTATTTATAGCACAGATATCTGAGAGAGCAAAACGTTGCCAATATAACCAACCCACTTCATAACATGTGAGTTGGATAATAGACATTGATGGTAACCCATGGCTGATCCTGCTCAGATACTTTTCATGCACCACCTGTGGGTCAACTGACAGAGAAATCATAACTTATTCAATAGATAGTTTAACACATTTTGTACAGTCCTAACCTACTGTTCTACAGCCAATCAAATCATAGCTTTTAGACATTTTAAAACATTTTGATCAGTCCCACCCTACTGTTCTACAGCCAATCAAATCACAGCTTTTAGACATTTTAAAACATTTTGATCAGTCCCGACCTACTGTTCTACAGCTAATCAAATCCCACCTTTTAGACATTTTAAAACATTTTGATCAGTCCCGACCTACTGTTCTACAGCCAATCAAATCACAGCTTTTAGACATTTTAAAATATTTTAATCAGTCCCGACCTACTGTTCTACAGTCAATCAAATCACAGCTTTTAGACATTTTAAAACATTTTGATCAGTCCCGACCTACTGTTCTACAGCCAATCAAATCACAGCTTTTAGACATTTTAAGACATTTTGATCAGTCCCGACCTATTGTTTTACATCCAATCAAAACACAGCTTTTAGACATTTTAAAACATTTTGATCAGTCCCGACCTACTGTTCTACAGCCAATCAAATCACAGCTTTTAGACATTTTAAAGCATTTTGATCAGGCCCGACCTACTGTTCTACAGCTAATCAAATCACAGCTTTTAGACATTATAAAACATTTTGATCAGTCCCGACCTACTGTTCTACAACCAATCAAATCACAGCATTTAGATATTTTAAAACATTTTAATCAGTCCCGACCTACTGTTCTACAGCCAATCAAATCACAGCTTTTAGACATTTTAAAACATTTTAATCAGTCCTGACCTACTGTTCTACAGCCAATCAAATCACAGCTTTTAGACATTTTAAAACATTTTGATCAGTCCCGACCCGACCTATTGTTTTACATCCAATCAAGACACAGCTTTTGAAAAGAGAAGGAATGCATTGCAAATTAAAATGACAAGAGGGGATGAACTGGTTGAAAATTACCATGAGTTATCTACTATTAATTCTATATTGACTAGTAAGATTGTATCTTTAATCTTTTCAATATGTCTAATAGGAAAATTTGAGTGATGCTATGGAAATTACTATATTAAAATGCAGATTTGTAAAAATGTGTAAATATCTATTTATTGTATTATTTCTTCCACAATATGATCATTGAATGATTTAAGAATGGTATTCAGTATTTTCTCCTATTATGTTTTTTTTTTTTACCATAAACAAAATCTTTAATCCCATGATCTTGTTTGCCTTCAATTGTAACCACCCCTTATTTACCTTACCTACTCCATAAGATCAAATAATTACATTTACTCCTGTTATTATTTCAAGTTGACCGAGTTTGGGAGCTAATAAAGGAATGACAATGTGATATATACAGAGGGTTAGGGTTATGGTGTTTTATGCCACTTTCAACAATATTTCAGTTATATTATGGCAGCCAGTATTATAGGTGGAGGAAACAGGAGTAATTGGAGAAAACCAACGACCTGCCAAAATTCACTGACAAACTTTATCACATAATGTTGTATCGCATACACCTCACCACGAACTCACAACTTTAGTGATGATAGGGACTGATTGCATAGGTAATTATAAATCCAATCATGGTTTTGGGGGGGGGGGAATGAGTACAAAATGCATAATACTTCATTACTTGTCCATGTTGGTCTGAAGATTTCCTGAGCCAACAGGTGATTATTATACTCATCAGATGATTGTTTTAGAAAAAATAATGTTAGTATTATCCATAACTAATTTTAGTTTTACATTTATATATTTTTGTAGATTGTTGCCGACTCTCCTAGAAAGGATAATGTGTTAAAAGAACGTAGTTGTAAATCACACATTGACTATGTTGCTATGGCTGAAGGTAAAGATATTGAAGAATCCTCTGAGAAGGAGTCCAATAATGATAGTTCAGAGGTTGCAGCAACAATTAATGTCACTTTGATTAAGAACTCTTCAGATTCTAAGCAGAAGCAAGGAAGAGGTCGTCCAAAAAAATCTCTTGCCACTCCTATTGGATTTTCAACAGACGATTCAGTTAACGAAAGCATTTTCAGTGGGGATAAACAAATTACAAAAGTGACAAAAAAGGGGAAGAAGGGTCGCCCTAAAAAAGACACTCAGAGTTCTAATATGTTGGAAATTGAAACCTCGGTTCATAAAGTGAAGGAAGTAGTAAAATCTATAGAGAAAAAATCGGTTGGACGACCTAAAAAATATGTAAAGAATTTTGACTTAATGTCGGTGACTTCCAGCAATGACTCAAAAAATGTTATCACAAACAAAAATAATATTAGGAAAGTGGGAAGACCTAGAAAAGGTGACAAACCTGGTCGAGGACGAACTAAAAAAAGTGTTGCGATTTCATCTATTTTTACAAGTGATGATGATTCACAAAATGAAGGCTTGATTAATGATGGAGAGCAATCTGCAACTGTTCTTTTAAAAAAACGTCCAGGACGACCGAAAAAAATATTGTATAGTAATGATTTAACAAGTGAAATTGATAACGGGTCAACAGAAAATTCTTCTATGGAGTTGGAGGAATCACAGAAGAAAAATGAAAAACGCAGACCTGGAAGACCCAAGAGAGTAAATCTAGCATTAGACACTACTGTTACCTCTATAGAGGGGAATTCTGCTGATACCTCTGGGATCAGTAGTATTACAATGGAAGGATGGGAAGGATTTTCTTCAAAAAATATTACGAGAAGAGGCCGACCAAAGAAAATAAAACAAATAAATCATGATAATGCAGCTAATATTGTACATTTAAATGGTATAGAATCAGATAGTGTGTCTATTATAGAAAAAACAATGGTTTTATCAACAGAGGTATGTATATGTATTGAAAATAAAAACTAAATAGGTTGACAATAAACCAACCACAACAATATCTATACCACTTCTGTTAAATCTCGATATCTCAAAGTTCACAGGGGGCCGTTGTGGCCGTGATCGTATGGTAGTTGGATTTACAACTACCTATGCAATCAGTGCCTATCACCACTGATGTTGTGAGTTCGAATCTCAATCAGGACAAGGTGTATAACATTATGTGATCAAGTTTGTCAGTGACTTCCGACAGGTCGCTGGTTTTCTCCGGGTACTCCGGTTTCCTCCACTAATAAAACTGACTGCCACGATATAACTGAGATATTGTTGAAAGTGGCATTAAACACAATCAAACTAACAAAAAACAAAAACCTGTCAAATCTCAAATATCTAAATATAGAAATCAGTTTGGATTTTTGTTTACAGTGGACTGTAAATCCACAAATAATGAAACAATTAACCATAATCCACAAATAGTGAACTGTGGACCATAACTCACAATTAATGGAATAGTAGTAGAAGACTAATTATGAGAGAGAAAAATAGATAAAAGCCATGAAAAGTTTTGCCTCCAGGTCAGTCATAAATACTATTGATGACTTTGATAAGTAAGTTTATAACAGGATTTGTACAATTTCCCTTTGATCTTTACACATGATAATATTTATTGTAAAGCAACTAGCATGATATGAACATAATATCTCTTTTTTTATAATGTGACGCTATAATGACGTCATCTCATCAAATCCTCGATAAACATACTATCGTTGACACTTGATATGGACTTTTTCATCGCATCTCTTATCTCAGGCTGTGCCTTCGATGTGAGATTGCTCAGATGAGAAATCCATTCTCGCAAAACAAATCAATTACAGTATATATATACTGATAATACAACGTTACTATGGAAACCATTTATTTAATATTAGTTTTATCTTTCTTTTTCAGTCAGAGGTAGCTTCAACAAATATTGACAACAATGTCAAA
This sequence comes from Gigantidas platifrons, assembly GCA_002080005.1. Lineage (NCBI taxonomy): Eukaryota > Metazoa > Mollusca > Bivalvia > Mytilida > Modiolidae > Gigantidas > Gigantidas platifrons. The sequence goes on from MJUT01034735.1 coordinate 250,247, forward strand.
AATAGTGGTGATCAACCGGTGTCTATACCCAGTGCATCAATACCAGACAATTCCTCACTAATGTTAGTGGCTGCAGATATTGTAAATAGTTCAAACCATAACGCTGTAGAGGAGGAACCCATTCTCAACTCTTCAGAAGATAAGACATCTCAACCAATGGAAGGTGTGGACATAGGTAAGTCTACAGAGAATGTGACAACAGAAATAGATGTACATCATGTACCACAAACCAATGTAAGTGTAGAAATAGGTAAGTCTACAGAGAATGTGACAACATCATGTACCACAAACCAATGTATGTGTAGAAATAGGTAAGTCTACAGAGAATGTGACAACATCATGTACCACAAACCAATGTAAGTGTAGAAATAGGTAAGTCTACAGGGAATGTGACAACATCATGTACCACAAACCAATGTAAGTGTAGAAATAGGTAAGTCTACAGAGAATGTGACAACATCATGTACCACAAACCAATGTAAGTGTAGAAATAGGTAAGTCTACAGGGAATGTGACAACAGAAATAGATATACATCATGTACCACAAACCGATGTTAGTTTGTTTTGTTTTTTGTTTTTTTTTTTAGCTCACCTTGCCAAATGTGAGCTTTTTCCCTCAATTGGCATCTGTATGTAGAAAGCAAGATTATTTTGTATTCTCAGAAGTGGATAAAGATTAAGCTAAATTTGCATCATAATAGTAGAAAATTGAATTGTTAAAGAGTGCATCTATATTGTATTTCTTTGCATATAAAATGTCCAAAGGGTTCTTTTTGAGCTATTGTGATAATTTTGAATCTTCTTTCATTTGAGGGCTTGGGTGGCGCAATGAGTTAGGTAGTTGGATTACCTAACAACTCATATAAGCTTATCACCAATACGGCGTGGGTTCACGGCCGGCTTTGTAAACTACAAAAAAGGGTGCACTCGACTCGCAGCCGCAAGTGATAAAGTTTACCAGTTGCTTGCCCATGGTCGTGGTTCTCTCCGGGTACTCCAGCTTCTTCCACCACTAAAACTGGTCACCATGATATAGCTGAAATATTGCTGAAAGTGGCGTTAAACATAATAAATCAAATCAAATCAAAATGAAATCTTTCATTTGTTGGGGCCATCGTGGTCGTGATCATAGTTGGATTTACAACTACCTATGCTATCACTGCCTATCACCACTTATGTTGTGAGTTCGAATCTCGATCAGTACAACATTATGTGATAAAGTTTGTCAGTGACTTGCGACAGGTCGGTGGTTTTCTCTGGTTTCCTCCACCAATAAAGCTAAGCGCCACAATATAGCTGAAATATTGTTGAAAGTGACTCTAAGCACAATAAACCAAGCCATCTTTCATTTGTTACCTTAAGCTTTTCACATTTCAATGTTTTTATGTCTGATTTATTTACATGTATCCTGACAGGAATATCAACAGATTATATTTTGGGGTTTGTTTTATTTTCCAGATGTCTAGTTCATAGCTGAAATGAAAATTGACAAAAGCATAGTAGCATGGCAGCTTAAAAAGGTGGACAAGAATACAGGAGATATGATACTTCTACTTACAAAAGAAAAACAACATGTATTCAATCAGATCTCTCTAATTTCAATGTCATGTAAAGCTATGGTAATCATTTCTCTATTGTATAAAGAAAAGTTTTGAAGGAAACCCTTGTTTTGAAAATACCGTCAAACCTGTCTTAACTGACCTTCCTAGGGAACAGTGAAATATGGTCACATAAGACAGGTGGTTGCTTAATATAGGTTTAATTGATATGAAATGTACTATGAAAGGAAATAGAAATTAAGGTCACATAATACAAGTTATTACTTAACAGAGGTGGTCACTAAAGTAGGTTTGACTATATATAGATCAATTGATAGATAACTTGAATATTTACAGACAAAATACATTTCTTGATGATTAAATATGACATTTTCCCCCCTACTTTACATTGGCTACTCTGGATCCTTAAGTATTATTCAACTCTTAATAGAAAACTCCTCGATATTTGTAATCCAATTATTCTTGTTATTTTTAGTGTAAAGCTGACAATAAGATGCAGTCTTCACGCTAACCCACTTGGCCGAAGCCCGCGACAAGTAAAACAGGATTCGCACAAGTGAAAATTATGAAAGTATTGAATAAATGTAATTTTTTTCTATTTTGGCTTTCGAGCAAGTAGGTGAACATAATAAGTCAAAGAATGAAGATGGTTAACTTAATATTTAATAGTCTACAGACACAAGAAAATAAATCCATCAAATATGCATAGGACTTTGGCAGGGAAAAAAAATTACAAGGATGCCATTTTGTTGTCAAAATAGTATACTAGTATCTGTAGATAAGTGATAAGAAGTTGCAGTAAACGTTAACCTGTATTTTTAATAAATTGAAACACATTCATACATGTATTTTCTCTAAAATATTTTTATTATGATTTTAAAATATTGCTAGTAATAAATGATATATATTAATTTATCAAAGGGAGTTCAAATTTTAAGGAAGGAATTTGTTCTTAATTCCAAAATTTTTAATTTGTTTTAATTTTAAGTGTAGGCTACTGATACATGTATATTTAGAGAGACAGTGTTTAATGCGTGTATATTTAGAGAGACCATGTTTAGTGTTATTTTTAAATGAGAAAGGATATTATGAAATTTGATTTTAATAGGTTTTTTTAGCTCACCTGGCCAAAGGCCAATGTGAGCTTTTGTCATGGGTAAGCGTCCGTCGTCCATCCGTTAGCTTTTCACATTTAACTCTTCTTCTCTGAAAACGTTGAACAGATTTCAACCAAACTTGCCATACATGTTCATTGGATGGTCCTCTACCAGATTTGTGTTTTTGGTGTAGATCGGAAATTCAACATGGCTACCAGGGCCAATAATGTGTTTTGATTGGTTGAAACCTTGAAAATCTTCTTGTCAGAAACCACTAAACCAATTGAATTGTGACTTTGTAGGAATGATCATTGGGTGGTCCTGTACTAAACTTGTGAATCGTTTGCCGATCGGAGATTCAAGATGGCCGCCATGACTCGACTTAGTTTAACATTGGACCCTATGGGAATTTCACATTTTCATCTTTTTTTTCTGAAACCACGAAACAGATTTGAACCAAACTTGGCAGAAATGTTCATTAGATGGTCATATACAAGATTGTTGTTTTTGGCACTGATCGGAAATCCAACATGGCTGCCAGGGCCCATAATGTGTTCTGATTGGTCAAAATTTTAAAAATCTTCTTGTTAGAAACAACTAAGCCAATTGAATTGTGACTTTACAGGAATGATCATTGGGTGGTCCTGTACTAAACTTGTGAATCATTTGCTGATCGGAAATTCAAGATGGCCGCCATGACTCGACTTAGTTTTAACATAGGACCCTATGGAAAAAATGTTTAAAAGTCTTCTCCTCTGAAACCAGCAAGTCAATTTAAAGCAAACATGGCATGAATGATCCTTAAGTGGTCAACTTTCAGAATTATGTTCTGTGAACCCAACCTCCATCCAAGATGGCCACCATCAGCGGACATAGTTTTAACATAGGACCCTATGGTGAAAATAGTTTAAAAGTCTTCTCCTCTGAAACCAGTCAGTCAATTTAAAGCAAACATGGCATGGATGGTCCTTGGGTAGTATACTTTTAAAATTGTGTCCGGTGACCACGACCCCCATCCAAGATGGCTGCCATGAGCAGACATAGTTTTAACATAGAACCCTATGGGATTTGAATAGTAACTTGGATGTATTCGGCATGCAGACATTCTTAAGAGGACTTAGTTATATCAGGTGAGCGATACAGGCTCATCTGAGCCTCTAGTTTTAGAAGTATTGTATCTCTGCTTGGGAAGTAGTTAATTGGAGGGTTTATTTGGGGGAAAGATTTTGTTTCTATATATAGTAACTGTTACAGATCTTGTTACATTTTATTGTTGATATTTACTTATTGCATTTTATCATCAGCTTAAATTGTTGTAAGTTAATCAAGTTTTATTTAAATAATATAGTTTAGATATAGTAGAATTGTACAGTCTATTTTGTTCTTTTCTTCATTGTATACATGTTAAATTTACATTACTTCATTGTATACTTGTGAAATTTACATTACTTCATTGTATGCATGTTAAATTTACATTACTTCATTTTATGCATGTTACATTTACAGTACTTCATTGTATACATGTACATGTTAGATTTACATGACTTCATTGTAATCATGGTAAATTTACATTACTTCATTGTATGCATGTTAAATTACATTGTTATATTGTATACATGTTTAATTTACATTGTTTCATTGTATGCATGTTAAATCTACACTTTTACATTTTACACATGATTACATTGTATACATGTTCAATTTACATTTCTTCATTGCATACATGTTAAATTTACATTATTACATTGTATGCATATTAAATTTACATTTCTTCATTGCATACATGTTAAATTTACATTACTACATTGTATGCATGTTAAATTTACATTTCTTCATTGCATACATGTTAAATTTACATTATTACATTGTATGCATGTTAAATTTACATTCTTACATTGTATGTATATTAAATTTAAATTACATCAAAACCACTTTAAAATTTAAAATCAGTTCACAAAGGTCAGATCTGTCATTGTATATTTAGCTTAGCTTTGATGTTGATGTTGGAGTTTGAAATATACAGCTTTTTGCATATTTTTTTTAATATAAATATAAATTTTTATATACTGCAATTAAGTGGTAAAAAAAACAATTGTTTCTTGGTTCTGTTTTCTCACCCAAAAAATGTTTTAAAAAAATACTCGACAAGAAAACGAATTCTGCTAAGTGGAAGATTTTCTGCTTTTGTCAATTTTTGTTGAAAAAGAGACAAATGCGAACAAATTTACTGTTGTATTAGAAATTTGTTAAGCTCTGTCAAATTTGCTAAATTTTATATTGTCAGCCAAACATGTATGGCTGTAGCTCAATTTCAAATTATCAAATTATTTTCTTCTGAACCATTTAAAGCAAAATTGGTTGAGATTTTCATTGAGTGAGATCCTCTCAAAATCTAGTCCTAAAGACCTTACCTCCATTCCTGATGTCTGCACTGTTGTTTGTTGTTTTTGTTCTTTTTTGTAAATATGAATATTCTTCATTTAATGTAAGAATATATAGAAGCTATAGGTACATGATAACAATCCATTTCTATACAAGAATCTATGTTATTTTGTCTGAAAAAGGTCTAATTACAATTTATTTTGCATAATAATGCATGATTTTAATATTTTTTATACTTTGAATTTCATTAAACAATGTCAACAATTACTGTATCATTGGGGTCTCTGGTTTTTTGTCTATTATAGTCATTCTGATATTTTTTTCTATTTATATATTTTTGACTTTGTTTGATTTCTAATTTAAGTTAAAAATGTCTTGTATAACTTATTTTTATTAAATATTTTGTTATAGAATATTATGAAATAAAGCTATAATCTTTAGCTATTATTTGTTGTTGAAACAGTGACTTCATTATAGCAGTATGTATGTAAGTAGTGCAATGGGAATGTAAAGTAGCATTCAATTTTACAGTTTTATGGACTGTAAATAACTTTATATTTCAGATGTATAAATTTTCATTATTTTAGCACCAGAGCTGCAGCTTGAATATTTATATTATTTTTGTTTTGTTTTGTTTATCTCAGCTGACCCAAGGTCATGAGAGACTGTCGTTGTGTTGCATTTTTATTTATTGTTGTTAGCTTTTCTCATTTCAATCTTCTCTTCAGAAATGACAATCTAATAAAATGGCTGAACAATTTCTACATTTTAAACTGGAATTTACTGAGCTTTCAACTGTATTTACATGATAATTAGTTAATTTTCTGAGTTTTCTCTGTGAAATGTGTAGTTTTGTCATTGTTGCCAGTTATCATATTGGGTATATTTTCCCCAAAAATTATTTGAAAAAATTCTTCTGAATCAACTTTAGGAATTATACAGTTGTTTTTGTTTTTATTATTTTATAGTGCAATATTTTTCATATGGAATACACAAGTAATAATTATAAATTAAGATATGCAGTGTTTTTTTAATATGTATTTTTTTTTAAAGATGTTCTGTACAATATTTTAATGATGACAAGTTCCGTAATTGAGGTAATTTTAGGGAAATTGTTACCCATTTGAGTGAGTGCAGTCTCCATGGGACCTCTGGTTTAAATATTCATATTTTAATGTGTTCATTTGACACATTTTCTCAACTTCTCCTTTTTAGCTCAACTGAGTAAAAGGGTCATGTGAGCTTTTACCATAAGTTTACGTCTGTCATCTGTAATTTTTTTTTACATTTCAAGTCCAAAATCTTCTTCTCTTAAGTAGAAACTAAAATGATTTTTTGCTGATATTTGTGAGGTCCCCTACAATGATTCCTCATTTATTCTTGATCTGGAAAAAAAAACATGGTCACTGTGGCCTAATCCTATTTCTGATTTTGAAATATTCTCTTCTAAAGCTACCCGATTGCCTAAAGCTTAAAAGATCGTCTCCTCCAACACTAGTTAAGTCCACGTGATTTGTTACATGTTACATATCATGTATGTGACGTCCTCTAAGATTCCTCATTTAATCTCTTTATGTAGAAATTTCAAAAATGCTCGTCTCAGAAATTTCAGACTTGCTTGAACCGAAGCAGTGCATGAATAAGTAGGTGAGCAGTTTAGGCTCAGATAAACACTTAGTTTAAATCACCTGCATCTCATTTTTTCCCTCATATTTTACCAAAAGTGATGCTCACAAAATTGGATTTTGTTTTTATCACGATACATTTTAGATGTTTGTAGAAACTGAAAAAAAATGTCCAATATGTTAGGGACTGTCTTGACCTTGATCGTATGATAGTTAGATTTACATCTACCTATACAATCCTATCACAGCTAATGTCATGGGTTTGATCCCATCTATGATTAGGTGCACTTGATACAACTTTATGGGATAAAGTTTGTCAGTGGCTTGATACAGGTCTGTTATTTTCTCCGGGCACTGCAGATTCTGCCACGATATAACTGTTGAAATTGGTGTTAAGCACACAATAATTTGACCAGTACAGTATTCCTTTTGCATGTAATGCTTTTTTTTTTTTTTCTTTTTCTTTTTTTTTTACAGAAAACAAGGTCTTCTATGAAATCATTTGAACTGATGTTAAAAAAAAATGTACCTTGTAATGTTGCCACTGTAAGAACAGGTGGCATATAGTCTAGATTTGTTTATACCTGTATGTCTATATGCAAAAAATGTCAGTTAAACTTTTCATGTTCTACATCATGCATGTCTAAAAAAGGATGTTGTCGCCTATATATTTTTTTTAATAATGTTTTTCAATGTGGAGCATTTGTTTAAATAGGGAGGAAGCATCTTGTCCAATGAATACTGTTGACATGCTTCCTTCTGTAAATGAGGGGCCATCGTTGCCATGATCATATGGTAGTTGGTTTTACAACTATCTGTACAATCAGTGTCTGTCACCACTAAAGTTGTGAGTTCGAACCCTGTTCATGGCGAGGTGTACTCAATACAATATATGTTATATAGTTTGTCAGTGACTTGTGACAGCTGGGTGGTTTTCCCCAGGTATTCTGCTTTCCTCACCAATTAAACTGACCGCCATGATATAACTGAACTGTTGTTGAAAGTGGCATTAAACACCATAATCTAAAGCAAAAAACCTTCTGTAAATGTTCAACCATAACATTTGAACATGTCAAAGTGTTCATTGACAATTTACTTAAGACAGCATTTAAAACATTTGCGTTCATCTTTTTTCGACAATTTGTCAGTGCAATAAATTATACATGCATTATAATGATTTTTCCATTGTCGTATTATTTTCTTGTTGCACAATATGGTTGAAAAAAATATATATTATGAGATAATTCAAGCAAAATCATGTGATGTCACTCTACCATTTTTTTTTAACAAGAAATGTCATAATTGAGTTCTAGTCAAGGCAGAATTGTAAAGGTGTTAGAATTAATTAAGTTCAGTTGTGATTGTTTTGAGTAATAGTTGATGATGAAGAAAATGTCTGTTAAGTTTGTGAAGAAATAGTTATGTGTTAACTATTGCTAAAGTTCCACTTGTAATTATTATGATTTGAGGGCTGCCGTGGTCTTGATCATATGGTACTTGGATTTATAACTACAGTACCTGTGCAATCAGTACCAATCACCACTCAAGTTGTGAGTTCGAATCCCGCTCAGGCGAGGTGTACTTGATGCAACATTATGTGATAAATTTTGTCAGCGACTTGCGGCAGGTCTGTGGTTTTCTCCAGGCATTCCAGTTTCCTGCATCTATAAAAACTGAATTATTGTTGAATATTTAATCAAATATGTTGTTTATTCACCCAAGAAACTATGAAATAGTTTGTATGAATTTGTTGTCACAAATAGTATACATAGAAATGCTGATGTCTTGCAATTTAAATTTATATAAACATAAAAAAACATCATATTATATACCTTCACTTTAAATTTCAGCCAATAGAAATATTTCTGTGTTGTACTACAAAAATGTGTACCTAGAATATGACAATGTGAACATTGTATTTCTTGTCTTATTTCTAATATTTCATTAAAAAAAAAAAACCCAGCCCAATTTGATTTCAGGATATACAATTTTTCTGTATGTATAATATATGTATTTTTTCTTAGTTAAAATTTATAAATCATCCATGGTATTTAAACGTCACTATATAGCTGAAATACTGCTAAAGTTGGCATTAAACACCAATCAATCAATGGTATTTGTTGTATTTCAAAATTGTCATTAATCGTAACATACTCTATGTTGTGTTGCTGTCATAAATGGTTGTCAAAAACTATTGACTTGTTCTCTTTAGCCAAACCTGTAAACAAGAATAAGTAATGCCTTTATACAAGAAAGGCCATATAAACTTTTACCATCACTTGGCATCCATTTTAGTCGTTAACTACAGTTAATCCTGTCTAAACCGAACACATTTGGGACTGAAGAATTTGTTCAGTTTAGACAGGTGTTTGGTTTACACAGGTTCAAATTGCATATACCGTAAACATTTAGTATATGGGACTGTGAAGTCTGTTTGGTTTAGGCAGGTTTTCGGTTTAGACAGTTTTAACTGTACTTCACATTATAATATTTTCCTGTAGAAATAATTGGCCAGATGGAACCAGACTTTGTTATGAGGGGCAAACTGATTAAATTCATATCTCTAACTTGCTCCCCTTAACTAGTTATTAGTAAGTCGTGGCCTGGGAGATCTGAGGTAACACCATTACAGATCACATTCGAGTGGCCCTGTGTACCATCCAATAAAAATGGTGATTACTAGACTATGAAAGTATTACTTAACTGCTTTGTATGAAACCTAGATATCAAATTTAGTCACATGATGAGCTCCTGGAATAACCATCAGGTATGCTCAAAATCAAAAGATTGGAAAGCCAATTAATTTGAAGGTCTTCAGGAGCATGTAAACCAAAAGACGTACACAGGATACATACATGTGATAGCTCCCGGATTCTGCGGGAGTCTCCCGGATTCGACCCTTCAAAATGCAAGTCCCGGAATTGGTAGAAAATCTCCCGGATTCATAATCTTTGTCAAAAAGTTGAAATTACGTCCAATCTATCGACTTCCGGTATCGATTTTACCTAGGTACTTTCCCTGTGTTTATAATTAGCGACACATCAGCTGATTACACCTGTTAATCTACGACACTTGGGTGATTTTGTATTGATTTTCAGCAATTAAATCTTAAAAACTAATCACTTTGATTGTTTAACAGTAAAGTTTTTGATAGGGGTTCAGCATTTTTTAAATGGCTTCTCGTAAAAGACACTCGTCATGTCCCGATGAACCAGCTAACCCTAAGAAAATTAAATACGCCTGCAAATTTCAAGAAAAGTGGAAAATGGAATTTGACTGCATCACCAATAGTGTCCTGCACAGTAATACAGTATGCAATTTGCATTTTGGTATCACATACGGAGGTAAAAACGATGTACAAAGACGTGTTACATCAGGTGTAAAACCACTAATTCACCAATCAGAGCTTGGAACATATACGAAAGTAGTCCCTTTTCAAGAAAAAAGTTCCTTTCACTTTGTAGTATTGCGACAACTACTGAATGGAATGGACTAATTAAAATTGATAATTGAAGTTAAATATATAGGAATTATTTTGATCCCAAATTTGATGGAATTAGTTGTATTTTAATACCTCTATGGAGGATTTGATGCATGACCAATAAATACTGAATTTTTTGTGGATGACCGAGCTATTTTTAGAGTAGGTGCTTTCCGTAGCATGGCATTTCACTGCAAGATTTTGAACATGCCCTGATATTTTCACAGAACGTAGAGGAATCATGTACGTTTCATAAAATATATGGTCTTGGAAAGGTTAAACTTAAGATAAAATGACCAGGTAAGCTCGAAAAAACACAAATTTAGTAGAAAACCTTAAAGAAATTAATTAGTGGTTTTACACCTTAAGGGGAAAAACGTCAAAATTATCTTTTGTTGCTATCATGTTCAAATTAGCCTAAAAATGTCACAACAGACCCAGAGTGATATTTTTCATACAAAAATGTTACAAAATACATTGTGGTGTCAGATTATATGGTCAAAATGCATGTTATGTAATATTTTGGAATATTGCTCCCAAACACTGGATATACATGGACACTGGGTATTGCAACTCATTTTATTTTTGTTTATGGCTTTATAATTATTGGGAATATGTTATTGAATGTGTTTTTGCAGTAGAAGGGCATATAATATTGAAAATATGGTTGATATTAAGAATTTTAAAAAATTCATCATGCGGCAGTTTGTCGACTTCAAATATAGAATATGGTGATATCATGATTGGATTTTTTTCAATCTTGCACATTTTTCCTGGTAAATTTTGATAGTTTCAGTTAGAATACATGTACAATGTACTTACAAAATAACATAAGACTATTGAAAGCAGTTTTAATTGAAAATTATGTAGTAAAAACCTGGTAATTTAAGTGATCCCAGACAAATTATTTTGACTGCTTAGCTTTTTCTGTTAATTTTTCAAATTGTCAATTTGAATTTCATGTTTTAGAGTATTATTTGGCTGTAACAGTACATTTGAACATCCAGCTTACTTAAACAGTGAAAAAAATGATGTGGAAGCATATACTTATTGGGTTTTAGGGGAAATTATAGCTGAGCACCATCAGAAATTCCAAGACTTGAATATAAAAAAATCATATTTTTGCAAATTTGATGGCATTAAAAGAAATTTTAACTAAAGATCTATATACAAAAACTTATTTTATGTCTTAAACCACATCATTTATGGGGTAAAAGCATGAATTAACAAAATTAAGAATGATATGAGCTCATTTTATGGGACGAAAAAAGGGGGGGCTAAATGCAAACATTTCATAGTATTTAGCTATTAAATATACAACTGAGGCATATATATGTGTTAAAATTGCTTATTATGTTAGAAATTAGCTTAATAACTGTAATATATAAGAGAATAGGTAAGTTTTGGTATATTACACAATCTGAACTCAACA